>MVJL01009063.1:0-45544 GCA_002156465.1 Macrocentrus cingulum | reverse complement strand
TTTTTTTTTTTGTAGCAGACATCAGACTTAGTCCAGCCGAAGTATGCAGCAGTGAATGTTAAAAAATTAAACTTGAGTTGATATTTTCATATAAAAGAAAAAAATAAATAAATAAAGCTAGTCTTTTGTTTTTATCTCAAAGTAGATAATACAAAAAATTTCCATCAGAATAAAAACTAAGAAATGATCCAGATAATACCATTCTCGAAATTCCAATAAAAGTTCTTGAAACTCAAAGTCTTATTATCACGAGGATTAAAATGATATTGATAAAGTTTATGCGTAGAATAGCAGAGAACAATGTTGAATAGAAGAAAGTTTACAATGACTTGGCGTCGAGAATCGGGAAAATAAGCAAAGCGTGGCGTTGCATATTGATTAACGCAGTGTCTCGGCGCGAAGACTATAAGGAACCCGTGTATATATGTACGTATGTATGTACCGAGGCTGTAGATGAAGAGAATGGCGCCACGAAGGTGGGCCAGGGGAGAGTGTAATGAAGCACTGCGCAGACACACCGCCATGAATATTCATAATCTAATACCTGAGCTCAACGTAGCCGAGGCGGGGCTCATCATCCTTGGTGAGGACTTGTGCTATATTAGACACCACCTTGGAGGCTCAAGGAGGGTGAGTTTTTCATTCAATGGAAATTTCATTTGACAATTTGAATTCCCCCGCTTGATACAAAATTGCTTGAATATTTTTTTTTCGCCATTTTTATTCGCGATTATAGTGATAGTTGTTCCGAGACGTTATGGCAGATTGGTACTGATCCAATCGGTCGATTTTAATAAGGAAGTGCTCAATTTCTTTGTTATGATATCTTCTGCCAAGCTGATTAAAATTTTGAAATTCCATTGATGTGCTCTCTATTTTTTTTCACACTTTTATAAATAAACGAAATCGGTCGAAATAGGATTGTCGAATTCAACAAGTAGCCATTATGTTTCTGTTAGTTAGTTTCAACTTATTCTAGTCTAATTTTTTCTAGTGTTTTGTATGAGTGAAACGGTGCTTGATTTTTTCATTTTCAATAATTACAGCCTTCAAAATTTTGGCTGCAGTCGATCGGTTTCAGCGTTCGAAATTTGACCGCGAAGAGAATATCTTAAAATTTCTTGTTTCCCTATGAAACTTGAGTGAAATTGGTTATGAAATGTGTAAAATAGATATGTAAAATGTATTTTAAGAAGAAGAAAATTTTTATATAGAGAAAAACTCGGATTTTTTCATCCCCCAGCAAATCGCGATTCTGATTCTTTCAACTTAACTCGCTGGTTTATGTCTTAAGAATTTTTATTTCCATATGAAAGCCATTGGTATTATTGCCGCTTTATGATAATGCTATCAGCGATAAAGATCGAGCTCTTGCGATACTGAGCTAACGCTTACATTCAACTCTACCATCATACCAGGATCTTTTGCGGCAGAGATGCTGGTGTATAAATGTGTAGGGACTGACTGGAATATGTGTGTTCGTGCATCGCAACCCAGCGAGTTCCATCAAACCCTGGGATTTAGTAATCTGCTGAGATTTATGAACGTCGCTTCATCCCTCGGCTGACTCGATCTCCTCTTTCATTCTCTGCTACTGTGCGACGCCGCGCTACTCATTGTACCGCCTTCTTCCGTCCTTTCTCCCTCTCGTTACGGCCCCTTCATTGTCTCGAATTTTGCGTCACTGAGCCATTTTTGATCGTGCTTCTAAAATTCATCATTGTCATTATATTTGAAAAAAAAATAATAACTGTTTTTTTCTCTTTTAAACCCTACTTTTTTATTCTATCGTTTATTCTAACTGTGGTTTCTCCCTAAAGCTTGTTTTTTCTTCATTAGTATTGCTAACTCCAATTTGCAAAATTGAAATTTTTGTGTTTTTTCAGTTATCACGTACGGAAATTGTTTGAATGATTGAATCTTTTTTGAATTTTAGGATTTTTCGAATCCTTAATGAGCTGCATTCAAAAATTCTGAAATTTTACAGAGTGAATCTAAATATCCTAAACAATTATCCTGCTAACATTTGCATTAATTTTTAGGTATTTAACCTTACGCTACTATAACCTTAACACATAATATCGTTTTTTTTTTATATGATAAGATATGACAACAAAAATTCCGAACATAATCGCATAAAAAAAAGAAGAAAAATTTTGTTACGGGTTATATTAGAAAAATAAATCCACTGAGGGTGCAGGATAACTCGAGAATTAAGGGGTTAAGCGTTGCAAACAAATAATAGTCGGTGTCCAAAGCCAAAGGATCAAGTAGCTGGATGTCATTGAGTTGTCTGTTGCGTCTTATAAAGTATTCCTAAAGGCAAGGAAGGATGCAAGAAAACTCTTTACTCTATATATACGTATATATTTGCCGGGTGACGGTTTGGCGGTTTAACGTCAAGGATAACGCTGCCCTCGCGCCGGGCGAACGAGTTAAACAAGAGACAAATACTGCGAAAGTTCTAGTGAGAAAATGAGATAGGTATAGCGCGCACAAGGGGGATTTTAGTTTGTTCAAGTAAATTATATTCAGGATGGTGGCTCTGACATCGGTCGTAACGCAAATTACAGCCTTCTTGCTGGAGGCTGATGTCTCCCACCATCTCTCCCTCTATATACGCCTCTCAGTTTCAATCCGCTCGCTCTCCACCCACCTGGCAAATTCTCCTTGCCTATCATGAATTATTAATTAATTGTTTCAACTAACGGGGTAATTTATTATTCAACTCTTCCTCGGAACATCCAACCGTTTCAACCCTTGCGCGTTTTTATCCTCCTGGAAAAGAAAATTTTAAAATCTTTTCTGAAAAGTAAAAATATTCATCAAAAACGTATTAGAATATTTATTAAAATTTTGTTAATCTTATATATAAATATTTTTTTAGGCCGAAATATCAGTATTCGATTAATTATATGAAATTCTTGCATTTGTTGCGATTTTTTTTACGGTTTTTCGGTGATAACTCCTTAGATCAGCAAGATAATGAAAAATGCTATGAGAGTTAATTAATTTGAAATAAAATTTCCTACAAAAAATGTCAAGAAAATTTTTTTGTATTTTCTTTGGTTTTTAAGATATTATCGATTTTTTGAAATTTTTATTTTTTAAAATATCTCGAAAACAAGTGAAAATATTAAAAAATTTTATCTAAACTTTTTTGTAGAAAATAAAATTTGCAATCATTTTACTTAAATGACATTTTTCATTATTTCAAATAGTTACCGAGTTATCATTTAAATACCAAACAAAAAAAAAATCAATTAAAACATGATAATTTTGAAACTATACAAATTCTAAAAAAGTTTTAATGAAAAAAATAATAAAATTGAATTTAACGGTCATAAATTTCTCGAATGGCGAATGATTACTTTTCATACCTAATTTTTTTACTTGATTAAATACTGTTTTATTGTATAACAGTGAATTATATTTTAAAATTGAATTATTCAAAGTTAAGTTCACTGGGCAACTGACGCGGAAATTTTAAGTGCACCTGCATGCTTGCATGGCACCCCGCGTGGGTAATATACTTGGTGCCGACAGCTCGAGCAAATTAATATTTACCCAGCTCACCATATACCTACCCCTTCTGCTCATCGTCGGCGACTTGCCTTCTCTCTCGCTCTTTTCCGCGTATTAATGGATATCCTCAACGCCACCACTACCACCACTACCGACAGACACGCAAGCCGCAAACTTTGATAACCAAGCAGCCAATTTCCGGTTGCGGTTCGTCGCTCGGTCGCGCTCAGTCGACTCATCGTCGTATTAAGGCCGAGCTTCGTCGACGATCTACGCTAATTCCGACGACTTGATGGACGTCGTAATTAATTAAACACCATCGATCGGACTTCATACCACCCAATGTATCCTCGCAAATATTATCGATACTTTTACAACTTTTTTTCGCATGATAAAACTTTTTTCTTTTTTTTTTATTATTATTAAAATTGTAAGAGGTGTTGGATATTAGTGATTTTTTATATTTTTATGATTTGTCAGTGAAATTTCTCGGATTGCAATGAGACTCTCTGGTTTGCGAGCGGCCTCGCGTGACGAGTAACATCGGACCGCTGATTGTTCGAACCAAGCAGTGTGGGACGGACCCATCCACTTGACGTGACGCCAACCATTACCTTCATGGAAAGCACTTAATTATAATATCGCTTCGGGAACTAAACTGGCGCGAGCTCGTACCTGTACACCACGTCAATTATTATACCAAGCATCGCTGGATAAAAAAAATTATCTCGCGGTTATATCGCGGCTTCATTTTGATGTTGAAATATTCTATTAATTTTATTTTATACTTTTGATTGCAAATATTTATAAATACATAATTATATTACTTTAAAACGTGTTTCTAATCGTGTTTAAACCAAATTTTTTTATCTACTTCAGTCTAAAGGACTCTCGTGATGTCGGCTAATTAAAAAATATGTTCTAGTGTTCATAAAAACGGTGAAAATTTAGTTGTAAACCGTTTTTTTTTTTATACCACCTTCTACGATCATCAACATTAAAACGTTGAATTTATTTATTTTCTGTGAGGTATTTTGCGCTACAGGTAAATAAATTTGAAATATTACTATCAAGACGTCATTCGAGAATATTGAAATGAATGTAGTTGAAAATTTTCAAAATTCATAAGCGACCCCTATACCTAATTAATATTTTGAACTAAAACTTTGTTGTATTAATTTTATTCCCGAACTTATTAATTTTATTCCCCAATATTTTTCAACACTGAGCTATAATTACGTTTATAAAATTATCACCTACAAGCTCGACTACAAAAATATAATAGAGCGAGTCAAATGCGGCGGTGAAATTCGTGAGAAAAAATTACTCGGTGTAAATCCATGTAATCTTATTGGCCAAGAGATAAAACAGAGTATACACGTGACGCAGAGCGTGCCGAGAATTACGTTGCATCCCCGACTGCCCTCAGGCAATAGATCATTAAGCTCGTATTACGACAAGATACCGGAAGACCCAAAATCCCCCCAAAGTTTTTTTTTTTCGTCAACAATGATCCCCATATTTTGTCGGGGAAAATTTGCGCTGTTTAGTCTCACCGCATGGTTGCGACTGGCGAGACATAATACCGCGACGATGAGTCTACAAAACGCGGGGTGGAGACCGGTCACGCGTAGGTAACCCTGTAATATGTAGATTAAGGGTGTTAGAGATCAGATATCCAGGACATTTAATAATCCTGTCCCTGTCAAAATACACATTGGATGCAACTGAGGGTATAATACTGATAAATTGGCCCATAGAGGGTGTCATTGCACCCCTCCCCCATGAATCTGGGACTCTTGGGCTTCGTCTCTCCCTATAGTTTGATGATGCTCTCGTTACCATACGTGCGAATACTATCAGCGTCTAATAGTCGTCTCTCGGGGTGGCTTAATATTTATTCACCAGAGATTTATTCGGACTTGTGACTGCGCGGTTTATTATTCTCTGTTGTGACATTCTGTCGAAAAATGCGTAAAAATAAACAAACAAATACTTTAGATTATTTCAAATCAGTAGGGGAGTGTAGGGCAAAATACGATATAGGGGCAAAATAGACTACCTACAAGAAAACGTGTAAAAAATGTTTTCTTTAAGGTAGTTGTATAGCGCTACAGTCCCAGCTATAACCTTCGTCTAAACTTGAGCACCCTCGTCTGTAGTAGTTGTGTCGATTCTCGGACAAGCTTTTTTCAATCCATTTATATTTAATATTCAAAAATTACTATGATAAAATGTAAAATTAAATTTTTTGCCTTAAACTAAATTTTATGGCCTGTATTTCCCAACTTTTTAAAATAAAAGTAATTATAAATTATTTGGAATATATAAGTGAAAATTGGAATTAATAAACTTTAAACTTCGAGATTCGAGATGATAGAAAAAAATTTTTGATTGGGAGTTATTTGTATCTGATGTTAAAGTGAGATTTTAGGATGTAATTTGAAAAATTACTCATGGGTGTTGGTGCAAGTGTCTGTTTACCGAAGCTTGACTGGAGCTACGACATGAATTTCTGAATAGCCCTTTTGCCCTTCCCAACCTGCTTGACGTCTCTATCGTCATCTTTATGGCCCGGTACATCCTCAATGTATTTTAGACTTTAGTTGCACGTTCAACGGTAGAAAAGACTAATATTATCAGGGCATTGTGCCGGTTAATTAGTTGTGCTAATCAAATTTAACTGACTGATTAAACATTCTGAGAACACTCGCTCAACGCGACATGAATTCGCCATTTTTCCCTTGGTTTATCCATTACTTTTCAGCCTAAGCCATTCATTCTATTCAAACTAACTTGCAAACATTATTTGGAAATTGTTTTACAAAAATTTTATGCAAAAAACATCATTCAACGTGAAATAAAGTATTACATCATATGATATAAAGACAAATAATGTCTCGTTTCATTTTCTTTTATAATGAAAAATGGAATTTTTTGATTGAAAAAATCAAAATTTACACTAAAGTCCGTGAAAAAATACATAAAGTAAAAAAAAAAGGCACATGTGCGTGTCGAGATGAGCCAATAAATCAGCAGTAAAGTCTTTAAGCGGTCAGTGAGAAAGAATAAAGCCAAAATTGAATTTAATTCTTTTTTCATTGCCTTAAAAAAATCATAATCGTTATTTTTAATAATGAAAAAAATTTCTAGATATTTCAATGTGTATTTGAAAAAATCACCACGATGTTTGAGGAGTTATTGTGGCCGCGAGGTGAGGCGGAAGGGTGTGAAGAAGACCGGACAGCGCAGAAGAGCAATGTTCAGGGGTGTAGTAAAAAGGAAAAAAGGCGAGGGTTGAAGGGGAGATGAGCTTGGTCACGGCAGAGATGGACCTCGGCGTGGTTGGCAGAGTTCGATTGGTCAGCTAGTCGGCGCATGAGCGGGTGGAACTGAATGTATAGAGTAAAATATGTGAGAGGAAGAAAGAGTGGATGAGAAACGAGGAGTACCAAGCAATATAACCTCGAAGAAAGATCCGATCGGAGTCAGGTCACGTAATGTTCCTCCACCTCCTCAGGTTCTACTTTATAACTTCTATTAATCCTTTATCGGAGCGAAGAAGTTCGGCCGGGGTGTGTATATAGGAGTAAGTCGGTGGCTTGAGGGTAGTAATGAAAAATCTCACGTTCACGGATACAATTTCGATTTCCCACGAGACCGTACATCTTTTCCCTTCAAATGCCGCTGTATATCAGACAAATGAGCGTCTAGGAATTATCTCGTTCGCTTCGTTAGGCGCATAGACATGCGTGTGGCTATCGAATTTCGATCGTCTGGTCAGTTAGGGTGATGTCCACCGGTCAGAAAACATATATCCAAGGGTCATAAAGCGGATTAATTAGGTCAGAGACCATTTGATCCAAAAGAAAATTGCAAACTCATGGATCCAATGTCCTGGAAAATCAAGGGAAACTGTGCGCTCTTGTCAATCCACCAGACGTGAGGGCTAATTTCACACCGCACTGACTGCTGCTGCGTGAACAGGCATACACTGGACAGCTCGGACATACCGAGGGAGTCATAATTTAAGGCAGAAATGTGCCAGACACGCCAATACAACTCTCATATTTGCCCAGTCATTCTAGAGTATTTGACTGCTTCAGAGGAGTAACAATAAAATATCCTCACCCTCGGCGATAGGTGGCTTCATGGCGCGGCACAATATCGCGGCAACATAACTCTTCTCCCCTCGCACGTTCATTGCCCCCCGCAGAAACATCAACCCTCCGCGCTCGCCCCTTCCTTGTTCGCCAATACGCGAGTTCCTCTTTGTCGACTCGCCGCTTTGTTTCAATAATACTGTTTATATTGGAACGCGCGCAGAGCATTGATCTGTTTGCTTGACTCGCTTCAAGATGGACATATTGAGCTTTGCTTCGAGACATTTTTCACAGCCCTCGGCCGTTTTTTCTTCATTGGGGCAAAATGGACTTTTAGGATATAAACGGATTTTTTGGAATCTAAGGACAGTTAAGCTTTATTTGCTAAGTCTGCTACTGGGAAAACAATTCATGAGTTGTTTTGCGGCCCAATTTTACCGGAGGACCCTTTTTCTATTCAAGTTGAGGTTTAAGTCCGTTCAGAAACAAAAATGTCTAATATGGACCGAATAGGTGTTAAATTGAAATAATCATTTTCAGTGATCAGAAACATATTTCAGAGTATTTTTAAATAATCTAAAGAAGGTTTGTTTATAACGTATCAAATTTATGCATCAGTTCGGTTTAGATTCTTAAGCAGTTTCTAAAACGAACTGATTTTCATCAACTTTTGGGAGTCTATTAACTAAGCTTGTTTCTATTATTCAAAATACATACTCTCTACCATTTTAAGGCCCAATTTGACTACAAGGCCCATTCCAAATTGAGTAGGCGTTTAAGTTCGTTTAGAACCGAAAACGTCCAAAATGGGCTTAAGAAGTTTTGAATAAAAATAATCATTGCACGTTACTAAAAACCAATTCCTAAGTATTTTAAACTATCCAACGAAAGTCTTTTTACAGCTCTCATAAAACTAAACTGAATTTTAATCCGCCGTTATAGCTCCGATCGATGGCGGGTTAGCCGAAAGAATTTTGATGGTGTTTCGTGTCAGAAATGATGTTTTGATGATTTTTTTGCGGGAAATATATTCGAAGAATAAATCAATTGGGAAAAAGAGTTTGAAGGGAAAGAAGGCAAGCGTTTGTCCATTGGAGCTGTGAAAGCACTTGAGAAACCCTAGTAATATTTATTTCCTCGTTTCCTGGGTGAAAAAGGGTTTCTCTGACAAGACAAATATTAATAATCCTTTCACGGGTCCACGTGTCAGCCTAATGAAAACAATCAACTTTTCCTGATAATTAAATGTTTCTCCGATGTTTTTTTATGCAGGTTTTTAGAGGATTTAGAAGTTGTTTATTTTATTTTTGATGAGATATTGTCAATGGTTTTCTAGCGATATTGAGTTTTTCCTAGTGGTGCAGGAATTTTGTCGGAAGCGAAGGATGCTGAAGGGGACTGTGTGCAGAAGGACAATTTTTCCGATTGATCGTCCATAATAGCGGGTGTTTGGGGCTGACCGGAACGATCGAGACGCGGTGAGGCGGAGTCGGAAAGATGCGAGAGTCATCACTCGAGTAGGGTCGAACCCTCAGGACACATAGTGGTGGTGTCATCTCAGTATTCTTCCTGCGTTCAGACCCGCACGAGGAGGACGCCCCAGCTGCCGTCAAGGCAACGATCAAGAAAAATGATATGACCTTCAGATGACTCCTCGTCCAATGGCCTTTATATATTTGCCGATGAAAAAAAATCCAGTAAAAAATACATTTTTCTCCGAAATTATCTTCATTATTAAAAAGTATCAATCAAAAGTATTTTACATATTTGAATTCCGATTCAACATGATATAAACAAATCGATAGACGTTGACTGAGTATTATTTATTGATAGCAAATGGGTTACTTCGATGAGTTGGAACCTTCTGAAACTCAATAAAAAAATTTCCTCTCAGAGATGTAGACAGCTTTAAATTTCTTCTTCCTCTGACGATGTATCCAACTTAACAAAATCTAAGTAAAAGTTACATCCTTGAGTTTCTCAATAAAATTTCAACATAATTTCAATCAAAACTACTCTCTCTAACTTTAAATAAAAACAAAAATTATGCGTTTTAAAACGTGTAAAAAAATTAGTCTTAAAAATTTTTAAATGCTTGTATCAGGCCAATTTTTAAAAATGTTCCTTACAAAATAATAAATCATATTTTTTTAATACGAGATTCAAAAAATAAAAATAGTCAGTTTTAACAGTCAGTCAACACTTGTTAAAAATTTAACGAGTCTCTCCCCCTTTAACCCTTCAACCACATACAAATATTCAGACGTTTGATCAGAAATATTTTTTCTATAATTTAAAAATGTGTATCGTAAAAATTTTCAGTAATAAAAAAAAAAACATAAGCTTAAAACAACAAGAGTAAAGCCTTCAATCTTGCTCAGCCGTGTTGAGGAGCTAGGAGGGTAGGAGTATGAGCGGTAAGTAGGGGAGGTAACTTGGAGGAGAGTTGGAGCCAACAATCCACGTCGATAAATAAAGGATTGGCTGTTCCTCGGTCAATATTGATTTTTAAATTGACCGGCGAGTGAATCCGTCGCAGAGAGGAAGGCGAAGGGTTTTCTCTCACAAGAAACACACTTGCACATACATAGACGCGGCAAATACGAGGGAGTATATGTAAAGATAAAGGGGAGAAATCCAGGAAGCGCACACCCCTAGCACGTAGGGATCGGATAGAAATTCAAGCCCGTGCTCGGTGCTATACTAGCATCGGTATACACGGAATTTGATTATAAATAAATGGCAGAGGGGAAGGGGGATGGGATCTCCTGCATGTGCCAACAGTGCAGGAGTCCACTCTGTTGCATTCATAATGCAGGGGATCTGTGTGTATTTGCCTTGCCGTAAACATTGCTTGTGTTCTGGCGAGGGGATTGTCCATCGACCAAATCGGGCCACACGCGTGTATATATGCATCCGTGTGTGGTGCGGGCTTCTTAATTCTTCATGCGATGGCCTGGGTATCTGCGAATTTCTGTGATGGCTTCGGCGGCTAACCGGATTATTGTGGTTCGCCCAGGGTGGTTTTCTCTCTTGCAAACTCATCTCTTTACTCTGCTCGGCGATATTCTTTGATGTTGCGCGGATTCCTGTACTTCGGTTAGCTGATCGGGTTTGCTGCGATCCAAGGCAGGTGAGGACCAAGCTTTAGATTTTCTTACGCTTCATTTAACCTTCGATATTTTAGGGAACGATTTTTTTTTTCTGGTTTTTCAGAAGGTTTTCGCATACATCGTGTGGAAATTATTAATTTTTATCCACGTTTTACAAGGAATTACTGGACTATGACGAGGTAATGTAAGCTATATTGTTTTATTGGATAGAAATATTGTTATTTTTGTGTAGGAAAATGTGGAAAGCTTTTTTTTTAATTGTGTCAAGTTTTTTTTCCATGGGGGATCATTTAGAAATGAAATAGTACTTCATTTGAATTTTGTATGAAAAAAAAGTACTAAAATATTGAAAAATTTTTAATTTAATAACATTTTCAAAAAAAAAAAAACCATTAAAACTAACGTAATTTAATAAATTGAAATTTAGCAATTAATCAATAAAAAAAGTTTGAGATGAAAAATCCGAAAAATTTAATTATTTTAAATTTTATATCAAAAACACTTTGATCACAATAAATATATTTATCGATATCCAACTAATATATATGAAAAAAAAAAAAAAAATTAATACACCAAAGAAATTTAATTTAAATAAAAAAAAAGTGTATTCATGTTTTATTTTTTTTAATTCTGAAAATAGTAAAATAACATAAAAATACTAAAGAATAAAGTAAAAAAATGATAAATAGTTAAAATTAGAAGAAAAAAAATGGAAACATCTGAGGCAATCTCCAGAAAGCGTCGCAGGCGATAAAGAATTCGCCGGGTAAGTTCACGTGAGAGCGCCATCTAATTGGAAGATTGCATTATCAATTCAAGGGTGTCCGGGGCTTGAAGTCGAGTAATGTAGCATTGTTGCAGTGAGTGGTGGTACCGCATGGGCGCACATATCGGGACAGAAAGGGGCAGAAAATTGAAGAGAGGGACGTGCGGAGGATCGAGAGAAAAGCCGCGCGCGCATACACAGACATTCGTCGAGCTGAGGTTCGGTCAGTGTCCACTAGAATGGCGGCTGCTCGATGCCCCCCTTCGCGGAGTTGCTTCCTCACCATCCCCCGCGTATGCTGGAGCGCTGACCGACGCCGCGACGCCGGGCGTCGGGCGCTCAACCTGGCCGGCCCCTATACGTCCGTTTCCATGGCAACGCTCGCTGTCATTAAAGCATCGCCTTATCATAACCGACGCGCGGGGGCTCTCTCGCCGCCATCTTTACAATTTGGCCTCTCGCTCCTGCGTCCTCAGCACCCTTCCATTTCACTCTGCTGCAATCCACCGCCTGGACATTCTCGCCGTGCACACGTCTATGACGAATACCTATACATATGTGTGGAGCTTGCGGCTGCGAACACGTGCGCTACTGCCGGGAGGGGTCATCCGATAGAGCTTTTCTCAGGACATTTGTCCAGTCGGACGTTGTTCCTTTTTTTTCCTTCTTTTTCTAATGTGTCTTTGAAGACAGTTCACTTCAATCATTCTTTACCATTTTGAAAGCCGGAAAAATTCACTGTGAAAAATGAAATTTAATCAAAGGTTCCACGGAAAAACTTGATCAATAATTTTTAAACAGTAAAATTTCCCCTATATAAAATAAAATACTTATTTTACTTTTTTAATAAGAGTGCAAAATTCATTGAAAAATCAGGAAACGAGCTCTTACTTCGTTTTTTTTTTATACTTTTGGTTGTTAAAAAATCATTTTTATACGAGGTCCGTTATGCCCCACTTTCGCTTACTTATAACAGTTAACATATACGTTTGGAATAAATTTTGAAAACAAAATTCGTCAAATCATCTGAGCAAACTGAAAAAATCATTAATACTCTGACGATTTTTCGCAAAAATCGTAACAGCTAATAAAAGAATTAAAAAAAAAAACATTTTTCATATAGATCTATACTCCGAGAGATATATAGAGAAAAAAATCTCAAAATTTAATTCAATTTTTATCCAAAACTTGATCAAATCAATCGAAAATACTAAAAAAAAAAAAAAAAAAAAAGATAAATCCCAAGAAATTAAGTGGAAAAAAATGCAATAATACTTTAATCCTCAATGAATCGAAAAATATCATTAATTAATTGAGAAAAAAATAATTCCCTGGATAAAAGGGCGCATTTCATGAATTGTCTTTGAAAATCAATGAAAAGCCATGATGTAGCGAGGGGTGGAATACTATATAAACTTTACAGCTACATCTCAAAGTCAAATGTATTTCTGTATATCTCATTAATTTTATTCGATTTAATAATAGGCCCCAAGTCCATTCCGACTGGCAGTAGTGCCTATACACTCTTGGAGTTGATTAATGAATCAACATTTTGCCTGGCAGAAGTCATCGCTTGGCCCCTGCGCCCTCTCCATCTCGACGTTTAAGTTCTGTGAGTGTATTGTGGCGCGTAAAACGCACAGACACAGCGGTATTAACAGTGCGCGCACTTGACGAAAGGTCTTCTCGGGGTGGCGTGGCGGCAGGGGGTGGTAGTAATTAATGATAGATCAATTGATGCAGGCGAGTCTGCCTCGGATGTTGATTTAAACTTGTCTGTGCGCTTTCTCGGTACGCTCACGTATAGGCACTGGGGACAAAATAAAAAGTCACCCTTCCTTCGCTCAAAGGTAATGATACGACCGAGACAAGTTGATGAATCTTGCAGGAGCAATGCATAACCATATAAGTGGCATAAACGAGTATATCATGCTGCAGAATATGGCAGCACACGTGTGCAATCAGTAGAGCTTCGTATATGTATAGTTTGCACCTGGTAATACACGTGCTGCATAAAAATTCACTTCCCTGAACGATTATATGGCAATTTTATGTCGTAAAAATGATAATATTAAATTTTTATTTGACTTCAATTGAAAATTAGTTGAATTAATACATTCAAGTAATAGTAAATAAGCTTGTTTCCTTTTTTTTGATTTTACACTTATTATGTCATCATAGGAACTTCTTATGGAGAGGGAAATACTAACACATGTAAAAAAAAAAACGAAAATGAGTAATACGTGTAATTTTGGCAATATGCGGTAATTGGAACTTGAATAATATTTTTAAATAATTGAATTTATAGATTTTTAAATTTTCTACATGTGCACAAGTTTTTTTTTTTTACATTTTTTTGCAATAATTTAGTCAATATGAAAAATTTTTTAAATTGTCGAATGCCTGTTAATTTTATTTTAATAAAAAATGAGACAAAATTTTTAGATAAAAATCTAGGAGAAAGTCGGGCAAAATGGGGTACCCTAAAAAAACGAGTAAAAATTTTTTTTCTCAATTGTGCCAATTACAGTTGAATTATAATCTAATTTTAGTCGAACTTTATTTCGACTATTATCTACTCATATGTTTAACCTTTTGTGCTATCGAGCGAACCTTTACTGTAATTTCACAACAGTAAAACTGTATGCCATCAGGAATTGTATTACTATATTTCATAAAGTTTTATCTTTCTTAGCGAGCAAAAAGGAAAAATGATTGCTCGAAAACAACAAAAGATCTCACGGTTAACAAAAGTAAAGAAAAAACTAGCTAAACGTGATTATTTTCAGTAGAGCACGGCGATTGGAGCACTAATTTTGCGGATAATGAAGGATTAGCGTGCTTTTCGTAGGATAGCAGAGAAGTTTCGTCTTTCGCTAAGATCCAAGTGCCCTAAGGGGACTGCGGAGAATGGTCGCAGTTGACCAGTGAGGATCTCTTTTGTTTGCTACGTGTGTGTAATGAGAGTCTGCAAGCGAGTGTACGAACGACACTTGGACCTAGTAGATATTTGTCCACACGACGGTCTTAGCCCCATCTCACTCTTCAGCCCTCTGGTGGTATAGTCTGCGAGGTTGCACTATGGCCCTCCTGGAATAACGAGTCTCATTAATCCAATTAACCAGTAAATAATGGGATAGCATTTTCGTATTTACGAGAGAATACTGTGCCGACCCTAATGGAGTTTTGAGCCGACTATCAATATATTCTTGCTCGACCTGCAACAAAGTACGGGTCACTCTCTCACTTAGTTACCTCTCGGCCTTTCTCCCTCTTTTTCCTGTGACTTGAGACATCAATTGTTCTGCCTGGTGCTCTTGCACCAATCGTTTTAATCGATTTTCAGACAAATATTCCACTCGAGTTACGGAAATTTAATCACTAATCTATTTAAGGATGGATATATAGGGAGATTCTGTTTGTGATCAGAACCAATGTTTTCTGGAAGACATTAATAATCATTTAATATGACTGTTAACGATTTTTCAATCGAAAATTATAAAGATTTCTGTTTATCTGAAATAAAGCGATTGAAATAATAATTATTTGTTCTTATAAAATATGAGATGAATCTTGAATTTTTACTATCATAATTTTTATTAGGTTTTGTACTTCTTTTTTATTCGCACTTTCAAGAGTAATTTACGAATTCACGTCATTCCAAGCACGTTTCTCAGCTTGATTCATTAACACTAAAATTTTACATCTATTTAGGTCGAAGACGATAGAAATTACGGCTCCATGATTTGCATATTCGTTTGAAACAATATCCAGGCGGAGGTATAGGGTGGTTTTAACGGTTTCGAGTGCGTGAGGGGACAGACCAAGTAACTTGCCCTCACAATGGAGAAAAGAAGCAGAATATAGTCTGTGTATTGTATATACTGTCTTAATGTTGGTGGGGATATGTATTGCAATACATAAGACGAGGCTGTTTCAATTAAAATAAGCATACGGCCCGCGTGCGACATCCGCCACCTTCTTATATACCATCTTACCACCTACTGCTATATGCTGTACAAACACCCTTGCGGGGTTAAAACTCCCCTTGGTCCCGGTATATTACCCAAGGCGGACGAGACTCGAATACTGAGACGATCGTAAAACTCCGCTTGCTAACGTTAATGTTTATTTATTTATTTTTTTATTTTTTGCTCAGTTTTAATGCTGACCATTTTTTTTTTGGTTGTAGAGGTGTGAATCGTTGGATACGACGAATCGATTGAATATTCGTGGTACTCGACAGAAAATACTGATACTCAGTGCGAAAATATTTTTACTAATTTTGTTTTGTCCCAAATTTAGATTTTGGGTCAATATTAAAAGTTCAAAATTGAGTTAATAATATGTTTCAGATATTTATAAATCGATTTTTAATAATTTTTCATAAGTGACCCAAGATTTTAAGTGTCCCAAAAACAAAATGGCGTCTCAAAAATTCTTTGTTCCGTCAAAATTAAGTTAAGAATTTCTTTCAGATAATTATAAATCGATTTTCCAATAATTTTTCATGAGTTTATAATCGTTATTTGATATTTTGGACCATAACCCCCACAATTAGCTTAAAAATCAAAAAATATTTTTAATACAATTTTCAAAGACCAGAAAATCACGAGACACACCCTTTTCTTTCACATCATGTGACACAACACCCAAGGGGTAGTTTCGTGATAATATCCTTTTTGACATCTTTATAAAAAATTTCCACCAACTTAACCACTAAATACCTACCTAAATATCTACAACACTATTGCATAACTTTCTCCTCATCATCCCTCAAATTATGAGCAAATATTTCCAGGGGCGGTTCGAGGTAAACACGGGGGTGTGTCTGGTATTATATATACTTACGCTCAACGGTATATTTATTTATGTTTATATGCATCCGGCAAAAAAAGCCGGCTAATATTTTCAACCCCCGAAGTCGAGATGTTCTCACCCCCCCGCATGATTTCAACTGCCACGCGTATATACATATATATATACATATATGATTCTTTAAATGGGAAATCGAAACGTTTGGAAGATAACTCTCCTTGGCGAGAATTTATTCAAAATGGCGTGCGGGGGTTGGCGGGCAGGGTTATGGCTATAGGTTTTCTTATGTATACCCTATATATTTATATATGTATAAGCCAAAGGAGGAGTGGAGCAGTATAGACTGTGCGAATATAACCAACCCCCATTCTCTATGATGATACGAAACATATTCCACCCTTAACGGTCCCGCGTTGCTTCGACTCCCCTCGAAGCAAACTATAAAATAAAATTCATCGTCTCTCGCGCGCGCGTCCGAATTGGGGGTGGGAGGGAGTTTGCCCGCTAAGAAGATTTACTGCGGGAGGCCATTTCTTTTTCTAATCCCTCTGCGATCGCATCGACCTTTTCTCCTTTTTTATTTTTATTTTTGCACGACCTTTCGCCCCGTGTTTTTTTTTGTTTTCTATTTTTTTTCTTCTGTTTACTGAGGGGTTTATGGTGTGTGTTATGTCCGCGAAAAATAGTGGAAAATAGTTTTTTTTTTTTATTGGACGAAGAATTTTTTTTATCTTTGATATTGATGTTTTTTATTTTGAAGGGGAGGAAAAAATATCAAAAGCATTTTACGTTTAACGGCTGTTTTCTCATACATCAAGTTGACACCCGTCTTTAAGAAGCTTCATTGGTTTATCGCGTTTCGTATCGTTAAGGGTTCGAATGTGTCGCGTGATGTCAAGAAATTCGATGTTGTTTTTGGTTAATTTTTTTCATATATCGTTTTAAAAAATATGAATAACTCAGAAAAAAATTTATTATTTGTTGAAAAATGAGTTGTTAGGCACAGAAGTAGGTTGATAAATGTGAATAAGTGATCATAAAGTCAGGGAACAGTAGAAAAATAGGTCCGGAAGCCATGAGTCGTGACGAGAAATGAATATGTCGTGACATGCAGCATTTTTCGCTTACCCTAGCGTGAAAATGCCAGCCAATATGTCCAGATATATATGTATAAATGATCCCTTTCAAGATTGATTGCATCCCAGAGATAAAACTGTTATCAGTATCTCGTAAATAATCTTTAATCTTCGCATCCCTTTAGCAGTGCTATAGTAGTCATCCATCGGTCCTCTCGCGTTCACAATCTATGAGGTACATATATGTGAATGCACGATGGCAGTTCGCATTACGCACCCCACAGTCCGCGATGCTATCTCAGGATTATTTTCTAGATAAATGGATATACATGTCTAGGCGTTATGTACTTTTATACTTGACGAGCAACCCTCTCGCGCTTTTTACTCGCCCATGGCTCTCAACCCTCTGCAGAAGCTCACTTAATGCAGCTTAGCACGTGTTCCGACCATTCACGCATTATGTTCTTGTTGGAGAATGACAAACATTGTAAATATGAAATAAATTTGGGTGGATAAAATTGATGATTTTATTTTTTCTTCTTGTCAATTTTAGTAATCAATCATATTTACGGTTAAAAAAAATTTATTTCGTTAGTTTTTCATTACGTGTATTAAATTTAGTTGTCAAATTATGGCTATAAGATATCTAAAACACTATTTTTTCTACTCGTTGTGACATTCAGTAGTAATTAGACATAAACTGTTGAATATGTATTTAGGAATAAATTATTAATTTTTAATGCAAAAAAAACTACATTTTATATTCTGCATAGTGTGGCTTTATTTTTGTAGTTTTCAATAGAGATTGTTTTTGTTTACGGCTTCATAAAACTGATATTTGCACAATGGAAAAATTGTGAGGATTAGAGGTGAGAGCCGGTGCCTTAGGCGCCGCGAAAATATACTTGGGGGTTGCAAATGTTCCAGCTGAAAGCAACGAGCACCGTGGGTTGGGCAGGAGTGGTCGAAGGCCAGCAGCATGTTGTTATTTACGGTATTTAGATAACCGGCTTACGTTAGCTCTCTCACACCCCCATTCGCTGTGATCCCACACTCGAGATAGCGCTCTACGAACGTTTCAACGTGGCCAGCAGCAGCAACCTGCCACTGCCGCCCCCTCTCTTGCTTGCCGTACACTGCGCACGTTCGTGTGCAGATTATTATAACGAGCATCACGTTACATTTGCATACGTATCTATTCGGTAAGCTGTAGAGACCAAAACAGTGTCAACCATCAGTTACAAGTTTGTCTTTCCATCCATGCTTTTAATTCGCTCAAATTTCTCATTACTTTTCAATATTTCTCGGTTTTAATTTTTTTTTTTTTTAATGAAAAAAAGAAAAAAATTGAAAAAATCAGCTAAATCATCACTGAGCAGAAAATAATTTTTTTTTTTTTTAAGGATCAACAGTACTTTTACGTAAAAATTCTTCGAATTTTGCTTATATTGTCTTAACCGTTCGTTTTTATTGAAAATTGAATATAATCATATTTGTTCAACATCAAATTTCAGACATTTTTTGTTATAAACTTTATTTTCTAAAATTGATAGCTTCTAAGATATTTTATGTTCAAATAATTTTTCTACTATATGAATTAAGATTTTTGTTGGTATAATTGTATAAAAGTGGAACTCCATTAGTTTTAACTGTAAAAAAATCGATTTAGATAAAAAAAATTCAATTTTTAAAATAATTTTACAATTTTTTGCAATTTCACGATTTTACAACTTATTGCGCATTAAAAATTAAATAATTTCATACAAAATAAAAGTAAAAATTGTCAATTTTTCATAGTCACAGTTTGATTAACAATTTTTATTTTAAATCAAAGTATAACTTACAATTTTTTGTATATCAAAAATATAATAGTGATTAAATATCATGCTTTTTGTTTTTTTTTTGTTTTTTTTTTTTGTTTTTTAATTGTTAAACTTTTTAAAAATAAAGGAAAAAAAAAACCTTTTTTGAGGTTTTTATTGTAGTTAAATTTTTTTTTTTAATAATGATAAATATCTTTAAATAATTGCTTGTTTTAAAAAAACAAAAAAAAAAAAAAAACCAACAGTGAAGACATTTTTTAGCGATTGTAAAATTAAATTGCATTTTCACTAGCTGCTCGTTAGTGCAATCGTTGTAATTAGCTTCGTAGCAGCATTTCCCACCAGTATCTAACACACTGTCTAGGTGTCTCGCATAATCCCGCCAACGATCTCCAGGATGTAACATAAACAACTATACAATTATAATTAGTACAAATGAAACAAACTCATGTGCATATTAATTACTACTTATAACAAAAAAAACAAAATGCGTTAGTCGAAAACTTGGAATTTTTTTTTCAACGTCTCTATTGCAAAAATTCAAGTAGAATTATATTATGTCATTTATTGTTTATATGAAAAATAATAACGCAGTTACATTTGGCCACAGATTTTTTCCCACTCTACCCAACGTCATGGGCGCACATTAGCGTGACTCCGGCGATGCTGATCCGATAAACGGATAGATAATATCCACGAGTGCACTATCCATCGTTTTGTTGTTTTCCCACTATAATTAAGCATTGACCTCTCGGGCTGACCCACCGGCAATTTTGGCATGGCAAACAGCCGGACGATCATAATAATCGCCGGTAAATCTTTCTGCTTGTCAATCAGACGACTGACGCGCCTCGCTGCCTGTCTGTCTATCCTCCTGGTAGATTTATATATACATATATACGCGTGTATAAGGAGTCAATGATTGCGTGCTGGCCGATCACGCCATCAACAATTACCCTGTGATGCCCAACGAGCATTAACAATGCACGATACGTCAAGCATACATTTATACATAAATATATATACCTATTTTATTTATACCCTCATGTTGTTGGGAAAAAAATAAATATTCACACAATTTTTATTTTTATATCCAAGAAAAGTTGAAATCAAAATTTTATTTGCAATTAAAGACATTTATACGTGAAGTTTGATAGTAGATATAAATTTTTATTTTTGTGAAATAAAAAGTTCAGTTAGACAGGTATGACTCATAAAAAATTTAAGACACATCATCGATCATTTCAATGAGTAATTAACGATTGAAAATCCAATTTTTAACATGAGTCAAATGAAGGATACCAATTTTTCGACTTGAATAGTATTATAACTTTATTATTAAAATAGATACCTTAATAAATAATGTTGAAAAATATTGTTTGAGGAATTTACTCTGTATAATTAAGTTGAAAAAATAGTGTTAACGACTGTTTGAATTATTTATACACATTGAATTCTTCAATTCGTCGACTGGAGAGGTTAGGAAGCCTCCATACGAGCGACTTAGTGCATTTTTTTTATTCAACTGATAATTTCTCTATATTTTGGGAGATATAGAAAAAAATTATAAATCATTGTAACATTATTGATATATTAAAAAAAAGATTTTTAAATCGTGATTAAATTTTATAATAATGTTAGTACTCATTTGACTTCGGCGTAGCACGGAAACGTCTTTAATGATTTTATACAATCTATTTAATTGTTTGATAAAATAGTTAATTATCTTTTTAAGACACTTTTGGGAATATCAGAGGAATTTATCATGAATTCATATTAGTGAACAAAAATGAACATTTGATGAATTTTTAAAGTTCATCGTGTATCAAAACTAAATTTTTGCTGAATGTTGAATTTTTAATGCATTTTTACTGTATATAAATTAAAATCCTTGAAAAATACATTGAAAGTTCAGTATTCAGTAAAAATTTGTGATTGTAGAAAAATTTTTTTTTCCTCCATCTTCGCTATAGTAAATTTTCTATATGTAATATAAATTAGTTCTACAAAATTTCAATTAAAAATATTAATTTTACGGGTTATCTATTGTCGGAAAACTGATAGCCTATACTCCATGTTCGATTTTCCATGACGATTAATATCAACAGCGATAAACTGTCATAGCAGTGTCTCTCCCCTGGGTTTTAAAAGTCCCGTAAATCAGGCGAATATTCCCGCGCGATGACAAACACAACAAGTCCCAATTTCGGTCATTTATATACGCTACACCCGGGATAATATGACGCTGGATCTTTTGTGCACACAAGGGGTGTCCGGGACGTTACGCGTGACGTCATTTATAAGGACATAAATCAAAGCGAAAGGCGCGCGTGGTTCCTGTGCATATAGTCTATATATGCCTCGCTCCGGATACACTGTGTACTACTGCCAACTCCCCGGGGATACGCACGAGGTCTTTCTTTGACTCTATGTGGATTTGTGCTGGTGTCGACGAATTTTCATCATTTGCGCATTCGTGATCGACGTACTGTGCGTAGATTAAACGCACGAGGGGTATTAATTCGTACAGAGAAATGTTGGAAATTTGAGACATCACTAGTACACTAGAATTCATTTATCTCTCATTAATTCCAGTTCATTTTAATTGTTTTAAACTATTAAAAATAATAGATTTCCGTTTAATGATAATAGACTAATTTTTATCTAAAAAATATTTTTTATGATAAAAAAATACTGTTTAATTAATTTAAACTGAGTAAAAATAATTATTTGTTGTATAAAAAATAGCTAATCAAGTTGAAATGATTTAAAAAAAAAATTTTTGACCGTATATATTTAATAAAGTAATTTTTAAACAACATAAATAAATAGTTTAAAAAGTTAAATTTGTGTTTTTTTATTGTGTTTAGAAAAATTGTTATTTTCTCACCCTTAAAAATTAATTCGGGGATGGGAGACAGGTGGAGCACGTTTTGTGTAGGACTATTATCTCATGATAATCGACGCGTCGAGTTCAAATTAATCGGCTAAGCACAATTTGATAATGGCTGGAAAGTTGGGCGCGATGGGGATGCATACAGAGGGGGTTAAAAGCGCTATAGGCAGGAGCGTATTACTGGGATGACATAATTGAATAATATAACGCGCCAGCACACCCTTGCTCGTGTGATAGAGCCCCGGCGCGCTGCTCCCGAACTAGTTTCTGCATGGTAGAGGCACATTTCGAGCTTTTAACCACTCGCGAGGTTTCCCATCGCGCATACTTCGTTGGGAGATTCATCTGCAATGAGTTTCACTCCTTGTTCTCTAGAGCCGTTTGATTGAAAATTCATTATAGGTATTTATTAGCTTTTTTTAGATAATAAAAAAAATGCTATTTGATTGCCAATTTTTTACGGAACACGCGTGTATCATTGTACAGACGAGTAAATAGTTGTAAGAATCGGAAATTAATTACAAAGTACGAGTACTAGTCGAAATCCATCATTAACTGAAACATGGGCATTACGAGCGGCGTTTCACCAGTTGATGACCGGCTCAAATTCACCTAACCTCAGACACTCGTTTATGATTGAGTCAAAACAAACTAAATTCACTCTATATTATTCCTATAGAGTGACTCTTTTGGTTAATTATCGACTAGTTTAAATAATTTCAATGCCTAAAAATTTATAATTTATCTCTTTACACAGTTTATTAATAATATTTGTTGAGCGGTCATTAACTGGCACATGGCCGGTCATTAATTGGTGATGACCAGTCGTTAACTGGTGTTTTTTACTTACGCGACATTTCGTTAGATTTTTATGTTATTTCTATATTTTAATTGTTTAAAAAAATTACAAGTCGAAAATACAATGTTCAAATGATATAATTATGCGATCGTTATATAATATGTATGTTTTTATTCTATTTTATCAGAAAATTTTGGAAAAATCGAAAAAAAATGAGTAAAAGAACAAAATTAGATGAAATTTTTTTTTTTCTCAGCATTTTTCATTTCTGAATAAATTTTCTAAAAAAAAAAAGGAAAATATAGAGAAAAAATAGAAAACAAGCAACAATATTAAATGAAATTTCATTTCTCGGTATTTTTGATTTCCAAACAATCTTTTCGACAAAAAAATGGAAAATATGGAGAAAAAATGCCAACTATGGAGGAAAAATCAAAAACATGAAGAAAAAAAGCGAATATTTCGTTTTTTCCACTCATTATCATTCATTTTTTGATAAAATTAGAATTCGAACATCAAAAATTATTTAAATAGCATTCATTTTCCGCTAAATTTCCCTTATTAACACATTTACTCTTTATCTTCGACAATTTCAAAGATACTTACAATCCAAACAATTGATCAAACATTATTTAGTAAATGTTAAAAATCAATAAAGTCCAAAAGTTTCATAAAATTATCGTGAAATAAGAAAAAAACAATTTTTTTCTAGAGGTAAAAAAATTTTTTTTTTGCCAGTTTAAGTTGGAACAAGTAATTTGACAGTCGAGTAGTTATGCAGTTATCGGACTCGCTTCTGTGTCTCGAATGACGAGCATATTCTCCATAGCCGAAATACAGCATTTTCACGGGGTGTCAAACTCGCCCTCGAGCTTCCGGTTCAATATAATACCCAGTAATTCTCGGGGGAAACTGATTCTCCACGGATGTCGTTGGATACTCGAAGAAGGGGTCGAAGAAGGGTATATACCCTACATTGTCTCCCTAAAATAACGCGCGAATACATTTTGACAATTCCATTCCGATTATATCGTCGCTCGAACAGCAGCTGGTGCCCGTCTGATGAACCATGCACTTTCGTTCGCCAATTGAATCACCAGCTGAAAAAAGTACCCACGGATTATACCGAGGTACATTGACGAGTTTTTTTCTCCAACAAATTTCAATTTATTTTTCAAACAAAACATTACACCCAACACTACATAATTTCTTGAAATATTTTTAAAATTTACTCAAAATAGCTTAACTGTAGAGAAAAAAAGTATAATACAAAAAAAATTGATAATTTAATTCTCTATAAATTTTATAATAAACATTATTTCTCAAAAACGAGTAGTTTACAAGATATACATAAAAAAAAAACTGCTTTAAATCAGTTTTATCTCACTTTATATAGAATAACTTCTAAAAAACTAACAGTACAAAAAAAAGTATAAATCAAAAAAGTTTAGTAATTTTATATAGAACAAAAAAGGTCTCTATATTTTTTTATCTAAAATTAATGTAGATAGCTTATTTTAGGTTATTTATCATTTAGAACGTTTTATAGTAGATGAAAAATAATGTTTTACTGTGAAACATGTATTTGATAAAATAGATGTCAAATTACCAGTGTAAATACTTGATTAGAAAATCCATATGAGAGAGGCCAAAACGAGTGGCACTTGAGCAGGAAAATAATACGTCGCTGAGTGGAATGTATACTGGGATCTATCTGGAAGCTTCAAGTGGCTTGCCATTATAATGTAAATCTTCTCAAAGTTATATATTGCCAGACGGGAATGAACAAGTGCATGTGTGGAAGTGTCCCCCGACGATACAAATCTGTTCCACTTGATCATCGATCGCCTTGTGTCCAGGGGATGTCCAATGTGACACTGCAACACTTCCAACACGTTCTGCAGCAGTGGATTCGCAGAGGGCAAGATATTTGTTGACCTCCAGTCGACAAATATATACATGTGTAGCATCTTGCTATATGTACATATAAATGACTAAGTCTTTTTGCGTATTCAGTGTCCCCCCCTTGCGTATAGGGCTGATGATTAATAGATTGACTGCTAAGTCTCACCCTCGTTTTCGGCTTTACATTTTCAATTCTATAAAGCTGTCCATCATTAAGTCCGTCATTTTATTCATTTATGCATTTATTCTCTAAAATTCAATTTATTTTTTTTAAAAAATGCATTTTTTCCGAAATTTTTCTTTTTTAGAATTGAAAAATTTTTTTTTTATGCTTCTTGAGGAAACTTTGACTCTCTCTTTGATTCTTTTGAGCAAATTATACGTCAGGCTTTCAGAAATGTGCGCTATGTAGTGTTTGTCCATATACCCCCATCACAAAGCTCGATCCCTTTAGAAAATTTTCTTTGTCCCGTTAATTTCTGATATTGTCATTCTATCGGACGCGAGTCATATACTCTTAACAACAGCTCACCACCCACACATGTGAATCGAGTCATAGTCCATTATCTTCCACCCTGGTCAGTTTGTCCATCTGCTGACCAAGCGGTCATCATCGATACTGCGTCGTGCGTCCCAGCGGTCGCATCATCGCCCTCGTTGGCTGATTTTATTTTTACGTGCGAATACAACATGTCTACGTGGCTCAGTTCTATAGAGAAATCGATGAGGGGAAATTTTTGATTACCAAAATAACGCTCAAAAACATCTTTCAAAATTTTCGAATTAACAGATATTATTTTAATATTTTACCATTAATAGAAAAAATAAAAAAATTTTTTTTTCTGGGATCATTTTACATGTAATTTTAATAATTTCTACAAAAATTTCAATTTGAAATATTCATTTTGAAGAGTTGTTTATGAATTTTGAAAATTCTTGCGATTTTTAAAAATGCTTGGATCAAGTGAATTTTTATGGTAGGCTCTTAAAACATTATAAACTATGATTTTTTGGAAATAAAATTGATTTGCAAAAATATGGTGAATATTTAAAATTATGATTTTTGGTAGAAAATATTGGCTTTTAGATATTTTCATGTAAACAAAGGCTCTTTTAGTTACTCGCTGTCTCCCCCACGTGTATACAGAGTGTAATCGGCCGATAGGGGCCACTCTACAGCTAGCATAGAGATAATAAAATGCAAGTACAGAGAGGCGAAACGATATACACAATAAAACGTGAGGAATAAATTATACAATAAAACTTGACTCCATCACGTTCTCGTTCGCTGGCTTGGGCATTATCATGCGCATTTCACACGTGCCCCAGGCATATGTATAGGAAGGTGAAGAAAGATTATAATCAGAGTGCGGAACTTATATAAAAGCAGGAAGCTCACGTCGGTTGAACATTAAGGAGAAAAAGAACCGAAAAAATCCTGCAGCCCCAATGTAATAGTGACTATTCACACGCTTGAAAGTCTATATTGTCCTATATATATGAAAGCATTCATTTTCTTTTGTAATTATAATTTTCATATTTAAATAAATAACATTTCTTCGATTTGCATTTTCACTATTTACAGTAATCATTGATTTGTTGACTTCAAAATTTTGGTATGATCAAATTAGATCTCAGAAGATGTGTGGAGATGTAATAAATATATATAATATATATTTTAGTCAATAACCTAAAATATTATATAAAAATATTTTTTTTTAACGTGTTCCATCGTGTAAAAAATAATCGACTTGATGAAAAAAAAATTGAATATCGAATTTACGAAATAACTTTCGGAACTCTGCGGTCACCCAACCAAGTACGGAACCTCCTCGCGAGTGCTTAACTTTATTGATCTGTTGCTTGACGTTGAGACTGCTTGACCATCATCTCGATTTGTATGTCTGATGATAGTTGACACATACATTTGGAATAAATTTACTTTATTGATCTGTTGCTTGACGTTGAGACTGCTTGACCATCATCTCGATTTGTATGTCTGATGATAGTTGACACATACATTTGGAATAAATTCTGAAAAGAGAAGTTAATAAAATATCTGACTGAGCTTTAAAAAAACCATTAATAATCACACGATTATTAATGGTTTTATTATTCCTATTATTATTATAAATTATTAATACACACTGAGATCTTATTACATCTCTGGTGATGACCAGAGATCTTGCCAGATCTTCTCTCTCGTAGATTCTAAAATATTGAATCGTTCGTAGATTTCATTACATCTACTGAGATCTACTTACATCAACTTAGATCTCCGTACATGTAATGAAATGAACTGAGAAAGGAAAATTCTCAAAATTCTGATATCAGTAGATAAACTTTAATTTATTTCTATCTCCGTACATGTAATGAAATGAACTGAGAAAGGAAAATTCTCAAAATTCTGATATCAGTAGATAAACTTTAATTTATTTCTATCTTATTCCAACTAAATATTATCTAAAAATTTGTTGCATCATGTAAAAAATATCGTCTTGATGAAAAAAAAAATTATAAATATCGATTTTACGAAATAACTGTCGCAATACCGCGATCCAACTGTCAAAATTTCTATATTCTTTATTTACTACTTTGATAACTAGTTTCAAACAATTGTATTTTGTTAATAAAATGTTAAATCAACTAATGTCAGTCGCATTAAATAAAAAAAACTGCTATTTCGACAAAAAACTGCAAGAATATGCACTGTATTACAATTTTTCGTCCGAATCCTGCTCTGTTTGTATAATCAAAATCTATTTGACCCCCAACAGTTAAATCCACAATTAGTCCACTAATTTATATAACTACCCAACAATAATTAATCTCCCGACAAAATCTGACGTCACCCGCGGGCAATATCTAAACACCATTAATAAAATTCGCCAGGGCCCTGAGTGAATCGTCAGATCGTGAGCCATAGCACTGTCCCATGCAGACGACCATCTCATGTACGAACACATGTATCGCATGCTGTGCAAACAGCGATTGGCGTGGCTCCCAAGCGCGTGTCCTATGCGCGCCTACATAAGCCGGCGTTAGTTTTTGTCTCTGTCTACTGTCCCAGGGGGTCTGGCCCGCACAGATTTTGCCTCGCATCTCCCCAACTTCTTTCTCACTTTCTCACTATATCGCTGTGGCACTCGTGTGTTTATCCAGCTGCCACGTATATTTAAATCTTGCCTCTAACGCGCCGTTAAATTATATGCAAAAATCCCTATAAAATATGTACATGCTTTCTATCCTAACCTCCTTCCACCCTGCAGTATTAATGCACCGAGAAATTGTCGTGCTACGCTTCTCCCTGTCTCTATTAAATCCCTCATATATTCTATGCACGCGACCATGTGTTGGAGGATTTAATAGATGGGGAGTAGAAGCATAGCTATTTTGTGTGTATAGGAGAGAGATCGTGCTCGTGTATGAGTATTCCCAGTAGAAAAAGTTTGTTTTACCTTTCGTGGAAGTCATCTTGAACTTTTTATTCGCTTTCTGTCGACTACTCTTCGATCCATCATAGAACGTAGCTTCTGGAATTTCAATAGTGTCAAGATGTGTGGTCTCAGAGTGCTTATGTGTTATGGTCTGTCGTCGGCTTCCTCTCTTAGGTCGTTCCAGACCTCCAGAGCTAACGGAAAGAATCTCCAGGTCCACATACGCGCCTGCACAAAAAAACAGTTTACTAGCATAAAAATATCTATTAAAATCAAATCATATAATTATGGAAAAACACACATTGGAATTTTTTTGGTTATTAATGATTGGTTACATTTTGATGGATAAAAAAATTTTGGATTGTTTTTTGTTTAGATTGAAACTTATATATCAAGTTGCAGTTGAAATACTTTTTGATTTTAATTGAAGATTTGCAATAAAAGTGTTTTTTATTTTTAATAAATTATTATTTTTATTCGTATAGCACTTATTTATTAATAAAAAACCAATTTATCATGGTATTAATAAATTGAAAAATTTAATTTCTTTAAATTTTGAATATAGAGGATGTTTTTTGTTATTTTCATAATAATATGGATATTTTTTTGGTTTTTAAATCATTTTTAGAGCATTTTTAGATAAATATTTTTTGAATTTGAAATTTTCTAGATTATTTATACACTACGAGGCTATTTATATGCTTTTAGCGATGTTGTACACTATTTTATTCGAAAAAAATTTTTTTTCTCTTGTAAGTTTATCCTGTAAAATGTCCTTAAAAATTTCTGCTTTATTTTTATGCTTAGTAACAGATTAAAAAAAAATTCCTAGCCCAGTTTCTAGTCAACGTTAATAGTTATAATTTTAGTAATTTGTCATTGGATAATTGAAATTAAGATTTAATGAAGGCAAACCACGTCTCTTAGTCCCAACATCTTACAGATGAATTATGCAAGAAAGTCTGCACGTGGTTGACAGTCCAGTTTAATATTCTCGACCAAGACTGAAATCAATTGATTAAATTTCCCTTTCACAAGTCTCACCCAAAGATGTACATCTAAAAAAAATATTTCTGATCTTTCATAACCTAATTTGGATCACTAAAAAATTCACTATAAGCACTAGCAAATTTAGCAATACTAAAAAAACCAATACTATTGCTAATATACTTGAAAAAAAAAAAAAAACAATTTAGCGTTATATCTGGTGAACCGTCGATTCTACATAAAAAATGCTTTCTACCTTTTCAATAGTTTATCAAATTTCCTATCTTTTTTGTTTGAAAACTTTTTTTCTAAAACCTACGGTTTTTTATTTAAATCATCGGAAACTATTAAACTATTAATTTTATCGAAAAAAAATTGTTAATAAATCTTGCTAAAAATTATATAAACAATTTATTCAATCATCTACTGTAATTCGAGAGGCAGAAATGTTTTTTTTTTTTTTTTTCGTTTAGAGTAGAAAAAAATTTTTTTTTGTTCATTTTGGAAATTGCAAAAATTTTTTTGGCCGAAATTAAATAAAAATTTTTTGTTTCCCTTAACCCAGAAGCCAGTTGTGAAGTAATTTGTAAGCCTAACAGCTCTGCAGGTGTCTGTAGGGGGTCCCCCGACGCAGCAGGGAGCATCAAGCCTCCGAAAATTCTCCACAAGCGTCGATAAATCCAACTTAGGGCTGCGGTGTTTGTCATCTTCGATTAATCTTCATAACACACATCTATCCTTTATCTCGCAATGTATCGATAGGTCAATCGAGCGACATTTCCTCTTCCTGCGCACACGAGGCCGGATGGAAATGAATGTTCATATGTTAATTCAATCGAATTTACATGGCTCTCAATAGCTCGTGATCTATTATTATTAAAATCAGTGTAATATCACGATGGAAAATTACTCAGGCTGGGTCCTAATGACCGGAAGTACTATATAAAATATATGGAACACACATAACATCAGTTTATCATTCACAATGACTCCGGATGAAGCCAACATCCAGACACATATGTTCAAGTGAGTAATTCGCATTGATGTCGATCACTACGTCGTGAAATTTATGCTCATATTTTAGTTATCGTTTGTTGAGCCCTTTGAAAATTAAAAAATTGTGGAAAAAAATTTTTTTAATGTGAAAAAAAAATTTTTTTCTCAACAAAAATTCAAATTATTCAACAATTTTATTTGAAATTTTGATAAAAATAAAAAAATATGAGTAGGAAAATTAATTATCAATAAAAAAAAATCGATTTTTTAATTTAAAAAAAATTTTGTCTCTAAATAAATGTCATAATCGATCACACCTCACTATAGGGGTGGTTTTGACAGTATAATTAAGGGTTGGTAAAAAGTTCAAAAATATTTATCTTTCTGTTAAAAATTTTTTTATTACATTTTCAAGATAAGAATAAAAAAAATTGTGAAAAAATTTCGACGAAAAAAAAAAGTTTGTTTAAATTTTCAAATTGTTTAACTTGATAGAAAATTTTATTATTTTATGTGAAGTTGATTAAACAATTATTCGGCTTGATAGGGGTTTTCTAAGCCATTTAATAATTTTTTTTGGGAGGTTTTGAAACTGCTTAGAATGAGACAAATTCATTTTTCACAGTTTGTTGTAAGCTCGTGTTTTTTTTTTTTGTCCTCAATACCTCGATGTCCATTTTGTCGTCTGAAACACGTGTTTTATATTCAATTTTATTCATTTATTTTTTTTCCCCGCCTACGAGAATGGCTGGAAAAGTCGACGAGAAGAAGAAAAGGTGCTTCGTAACGGATTTTAATTAGCGACATATCACGTCGCGATTCCCCACTGTGTATGGATATATTGCGAGCGAGGGATCGAGGTGAGACGACGAAAGACGAGGGGGCAAACGACAGACACGTCTAGCTTATTGATTGTATATTTTACATTTAATTCGCTCGCCGATGCTTCGACGGACACGCAAGGGAGCGCAATAGCTGTCAAAGCTTTTCCTCGATTTTTAAATCCCCTTGTAAAGTAAAATGAGACAAGCTCAGTATATACAATGCACGCCCCGCGACTTCGCAGAGCCACACGCTTATACTGTGAGCAACTTGCGCTGCGCCCGAGGGGTAGAAAAAAACCTTGCTATGTGTGCATGGGAGGAAACTTGACGCTAGGGCATGGCAAACGCCTGCGGGGGGCCCCATCGCGCCTCCTGTTTTCTTCGTATCACGTGCCGCCGATTTACATTCTTCATAGTACATCGTTTATCGGAATTAATCGCTCCTAATCGACGCGGACCGTTTACCGAAAGTCGTATTTTTTGCTCGGTCGGTAATGTCGCGTTAGGGATCGACATAAAATAAGATGCGACGAGAAATGTGTTAACTTTGGATGTGAAATTTCAGAAGCTTTATAAAATTGATTAAAAACAATTTAAAAAATTCAGATTTTATCGAAAAATAAATGATAATGAGTGAAAAAAACGAAACATTCGCTTTTTTTCTTCATGTTTTTGATTTTTTCCTCCATAGTTGTCATTTTTTCGCCATATTTTCCATTTTTTTTCGACAAGATTGTTTGGAAATAAAAAATACCGAGAAATGAAATTTAATTTAATTTTGTTGCTTTACTCATTTTTCCCCATATTTTCTATTTTTTCTCTATATTTTCCTTTTTTTTTTGGAAAGTTTATTCGGAAATGAAAAGTACTGAGAAAAAAAAAAATTTCATCTAATTTTGTTCTTTTACTCATTTTTTTCCGATTTTTCCAAAATTTTCTGATAAAATAGAATAAAAACATACATATTATATAACGATCGCATAATTATATCATTTGAACATTGTATTTTCGACTTGTAATTTTTTTAAACAATTAAAATATAGAAATAACATAAAAATCTAACGAAATGTCGCGTAAGTAAAAAACACCAGTTAACGACTGGTCATCACCAATTAATGACCGGCCATGTGCCAGTTAATGACCGCTCAACAAATATTATTAATAAACTGTGTAAAGAGATAAATTATAAATTTTTAGGCATTGAAATTATTTAAACTAGTCGATAATTAACCAAAAGAGTCACTCTATAGGAATAATATAGAGTGAATTTAGTTTGTTTTGACTCAATCATAAACGAGTGTCTGAGGTTAGGTGAATTTGAGCCGGTCATCAACTGGTGAAACGCCGCTCGTAATGCCCATGTTTCAGTTAATGACCGATTTCGACTAGTACTCGTACTTTGTAATTAATTTCCGATTCTTACAACTATCAACTCGTCTGTACAATGATACACGCGTCTTTCGTAAAAAATTGGCAATCAAATAGCATTTTTCGTATTATCAAAAAGAGCTGTATTTTTTTATTTTATAACGAATAACTTTCGTATTTATTTCATCTTTTCATACAGTAATAAAATCGTTCCAAAATTTTTTCCGAAAGAAAAAATTTAAGTAGAAACGAGTTTTTTCAAGTTATAATTTTTTTTTAATATTTTAAACGTCGTAAAATAATTCCACAATATTTCCAGAAAAAAAAATCAGTAGAAAAAGTCTAGCTGTGGTCAGACACCTTGTAAAAAAATCGAAAAAAAAAAATAAATAAAGAAAACAAATATCCTAGATTTATCTTTTCATGTTTTTAAGCAACAAAATTATTTTAGGGTACTTTTAAAGACTTTTTGAAAGTAGTATAATTCTCAATGTATAGTCAGACCATCGGAAAAAAAATTTTTTTTTTCTAAATTTACTTTTTATTACGATTTTTAAAAGAGATGCATCAAAATCACTTAATTTTTCATTTTTTAAAATTTTTTTACTACAAGTAGTAAAAGTCACACTATGGTCAGACATTTCCAAAAAAAAAAAAAAAAATTATTTTCATGATAAAAAATCTCGGCGTTTCGTGAAATTTTAAGCCATTTCCACGTAACTTTCGAGGGTCTATTTTTTCCAAGTAGAACATGTCAATATGCAGTCAGGCATTTTTTAAAAAATTATACTTTATGACCAAAAAATTTATATTGACATATTTTAAAACGTTAATTAATAAAAAAAAAAAAAACATTCTGTTGGGAGCATTTTCTCGGATTGCAATAAAAATCTTTTATATAGTGTATAACATAAAAATGACAATCCAATCTCCGACATAATAATAATAAAATAAATTTTTTAACGCTATGAAAAATTAACCTGGTAAGTTGAATGCGTCATAAATAACATGGCAAACATTTTCAATATGCATAAATGCATAGATATATATACATATGGCCGTATAATAGAATAAAGTTCGAAGCAACACGCGGCGTTGTTGAAGTTATTTAATAATTTATATTATGCACATGGACATAAATCGATGGAGCGGTAAAGAAGCCCATGATATATGGGCTAATTTGACGTATCGCGAGGCCACCGATCGCTGAGCAGCAACCATGTATGGCCGAATGACCGACGCGACTGTAAATTACTGGCACTGGCCGCGTAAAAACGCCTGCTGCCTCCTCTCTTTCTCTTTATACCCTACCACTTTGTGTCCCTGGGCCCCAGCAGCTCCTCGAACGTGGCCTCGAACTCATCGACACTCCTCCCCCTGTGTACCCTCCCACACTATTACTCTCACGAACCAAGAGTTGCCCCCCTTCAAGACACAATCGATTCGTGATGAAGCATGCAAAAAATGCAGATGAGCCCGTCCTTTTCCGCTCATTATTTTTTATCCCGCTTTAGGTCCTGGCTGCTACTTCGCCGAACCGTGCAAAATATCGATGATCACCTGGAATAATCCTTGCAGCAATCATCATCGTATACAAACTTTTTATTTCTCTTGGTATATAAATATTGTTTTTTTTTTTGCGGATCAAAATAAAACAATGGGATAAAAAGCAATTCGGTTAATTTTATTCGTTATTGATTGAGTAATTTAATTTTTTAATTGATTAAATATTTATATTTTCAAATACATTTTTTGCAGAATTTTTTTTTTTTTCTACAGATCGTTTTTTCATAAATTCGAACTATATGTATTGTATAATGGCGCAAAAAAATTGAATTTTTTATTATTTTTGATGTCGTATCAAAAAAAATCATAGTTTATAATATTTTAGAAGCCTACAAGAAAAATTAGGCCGATTTAAAAATTTTTAGAAGTCACTTACGAATCTTAAATTTTTCAAAAATGCTCAAAATATAATTGAAAAACAGTTTTCGCTACTGTGGATTATTTTAAATGTAATTAAAAAATTTTCTACATGGTTTTAATTTAAAGAATTGATTTTGGGGGATGGTTCAGAAATTTCGAAAATTCTTGCTGATCGTTTAAGCATTTTGAAAATTTCTATTTAATAATATGAATTGACAAAATAGTTCAAATGAATTAATTTTACAATAATTACAATAAATAATAATATTTTTCATTTTCAAAAAAAAAAAAAATATCACTATGATAATGCAATTTGAGAAAATTTTATTTTCACCATTTTAGAAATTTTTTTAATTCGTAAATAACCCCAAAAAAATTCATATTTAAAATTCAAACTTTGTACAATTTAATTAAATTACATGAAAAATAATTCTCCTTAGCAAAAGCAGAAAAAAAAAAATTTTTTTTATTAACATTTCAACTATTTTTGAAAATTTAAAAATTCATGCGAGTATCTAAAAATATTTAAATCCAACTAATTTTTTTGGTAGGCTTCTAAAACATTAAAATAAAATGAAAAAACTTTTCAAAAATTAAATTTCACAAATTCTCTGAATAAAAAAAAAACTTTTTTTTTTCTCCGATCAATCAAATCAATTATCCAAGTGAGAATCAATGAAAAAAAAAATATATTCTTGGATACAAACGACGCAAAACGTGGAAATGTATAATTTAAAAGCCAAGTAGCACCTTAACCAACTGGAGTTACCACCATTGGGTCTTGCTAGGGCCTGAAGGGATGAAAACTGGCAGCAAAGAAAATATCAGATGGATGGCGTGAGTAGCGAGACAGTGAAAAGACCACCAAGGTCGTTCTCGACGAGTATCACGGTGTCAATTAATGATCAGGAGGGGCCTGAGGGGCCCGGTGACTATAGGCAAGCCACTACTATTCACGGCGAAGAAGGCTGGCCAAAGAAAAACAAATGTCTGCCAGGTTTTGTCGCAGGATTCTCAGTAGCCGACCATAATAAATACATAATATGCACATAAAGGAGAGCCGGCGCGATCGAAATGATCAAGCGCAGTAGACATCTCCAGTGACTACACTCGGTGGGTGGTTCGATCTTCCCTTGAATCATCTGCCTCTTTCACTGCGCGGTCCTTCTTCTACTCAAAGACTTGATAATTGATCCGCGTGATTAACAAGCGTGCGTATACGTTAATTAAACGATTTTCAATCGCCCATTTTTATCCGAGTGTTTTTCTCAGTGATCGAGGTAAACTCGACTCTTGTTAGTCGCTTAATCATCCACTCCAGTAGTTCGGAATTTATAACAAACTTGATTTTCATCATTAAAAAGGAGTTGTAAATAAAAATTTGTATTTTTATTACGTGGAAATCTTGGAAAAACTTGCGTGGGAAAATATTTTCATTGAACAACATTTTTTTACTTGCAAATTTTTATTTAAATACTAAAAAAAAAAATTTTTTTTTTCATTGTAGATTATTAAGAAATTTAATTTTTATGAATTTAAGTTGATTTTTCAATTTATTTATTTTTTACAATAATTTTTACAATAAGATGTTTTAAATAAAAAAAAATTAATAACAGAAAAAAAATATGCCATGTCAGCGATACATTCATGATTGAGCAGCTCTATAAATTCAATTTACATTCACCGCGTTACGAGTAAAAAAAAAAAAAAAACTGTCATGTATGCTTGTGTATTGGAAGCATATAAATCGGTATTCAGGTCGAGTTTGAAGAAAAGTTATGATGACATATAGAATGATAATTCAGATAGTATTTTTTCTGGACGACCTGGCGTCTGAATATGAACAATATCACTGCACATTCGTTCACGTATATGCAAGTATATTGATAGCGTGGGAACGAGTGTTGCGCATGGAATATTATCGATATTTTTGGTGAAAACCTGCCTGTAAAAACGTCATATAAAAAAAAATGCTTTCTCACTCATTATATCATAAAAAATTTCCCAATTTCAATTATTTTTCAAAATACGTAAGAAAATTTGAAAAATCAAATTAAATATAAATCGAGAACGGTAAGTTCTACAAAAAAATTTTAAAAACATAAAAGATACAAAATTAAATTATCTATCAAAAAGCAAATAACACTTTTTTGCGTCAGATTAACAGTTACAGTGATATGAGCTGTTAAAGAATTTTTAAGAAGTATACATAGGTGAATTTTTCGCGTTATTCAAAAAAATTGGAGGTATTTTTTCGACAAATTTATGTACATTTGAGTCATTGCCATTAGCATCACTTCTAGACAGTAACTTCGTTTCAATTCCCATCGTGTGACGCCCGTATCCGCCCATTAAATGAGATTCTCCCTTACTTTCAAATAGACAGTGACAAGCCGAGCGCAACGGGCACACTGGCGAGTCCACTAGAGAATAAATTGTATATATGTATGTTTAGTTTTTTTGTGAAAGCATTGTGACGACGCATGGATATATAAAATGCCCGCCCGAGTGTCTCTCAAGTGTCACGCACGTGCATGGAATTTAATTACTGCCAATTATTCAATTTTTTGTTCGTTCCACTCGACTATATGATGAATTTTGCTATCGATTTTTACTATAGAAAATTTCTCAATCAAATTTTTACGTATAGGTACGCAACGTGTACCATTACTCGAATTTTCAGACAACACACTGAATCATTGACGCGAGTTTTAAGGTGAAAAGCGTGTCACCTGCAAACGTTTGTGCAGAAAATAGAAAAAGTATTTTATCTTATTTTTTTTTTTTTTCGCGTCTTATTGTGTACTCTAGAGCTCTCGTATGACAATTTCGATGCTCGGTGTGAATGAATTCACGCCGCAGCAATTGTGCAGTCTCGGTTACGACATCATTATGCTTTCATGGACGTTATAAAGCTTCCAGGGAAGTGATGTAAGTGAATAAAATTACTTTGCATGATGTGGGAAATATTTCAAGTTGAATTTTTTATTTTATTTTTGTAATTTGTTTAAAGAAATAAATATAACGCATTGTTTAAATGTCGCAAAAAATATTTTACACATATACTTCACACAACAGTTATTAAATAATTTTGAGAAATTTTATTGTTTAGTTTTGTAAAAAATGAATTTTTAATGTTTTTCAAATGCAATTTTTTTATACGCATGTAATGAATGAAAGTAATTTTTTAAATTTATTTTTATTGTCGCGAATGACATACTCCAGTTGGAGAGCGATTGTAAAAAGCGGAGGGAGAAATGGACATGCAGATCTACCGATCGCTGGTGCAAGTTTATTTCCACGTCCTGAGGGATCGTCTGCTCGCTTTGTTGTCGTCTGTCCCTCTTGCCGCTTCTTTCTCTCTCGTCGCCAAGCAGGGAAGAAGGACGCGCTAGCGGGAGAAGCATGGAACGGCAGTTTTGCACATAAATCTGGTCTTCCTACGGGAACAGGTTCTCAAGGGACACGAACAGGACAGCACGGAAAGGACTTGAAGCACTCTTTTCTTTATTGGACCGCTGAGAATGTCGTTGTCAACTCTCTCGTCTTTGCTATGGGCTTGAGGTGGGAGATTTGTGGCATTTTTTCAACTGACGACAAAAAAATTATCTTCTGTCTTTGCAACACTTCATTTCAATTTTATTTTCACAAGGGATCGCTTTTCTATATTCACTCCCCCAACTGACTGTCCCCATCACTTCCATCAATGCAGTGATTTTTTTAAGCAGTTCAACTTTACAAACTTTTTTATTCTATTATTTCCCTTTTTTTTTTCATATCATGAATATCGTTCATCATTCAGAGTAGCGGTGATAAACAGATTGTTGAATAGGAAAAAAACCCGAAAATCTCGATTATTTAAGTATTTTATCAAGTGACACACATTTAAAAACAAAAAAAAAATTAATTTATTCACAATTTAACTTCACTTTCACAGTATAGTTGTGAAAAAAAAAATTCTTTAGTCTAGAAAAAAACGGAAATCTCCAGCATTTTAATATTTTTTCAAGTGACAAACATTTGTTAAAAGTACTATTCTCTTATATATTCACTAATATTACAAAATAATCAGAAATTTTATCAAAATCCACGCGTGTTAATCTCGCCGTACTATTACCGGTGTTGCATATGATGAGACACAGCGCAACTGAGCGGTACAACCGTCATGTGTTGATCGGTATTATCGACAATAACAGAACTTCATACAAATGCTTTTTATAAATAGACGAATTAAACTGTCGAGTGTAGAAGTGCTTGATAATTATAAAAAATACTGTTATACAGTTATACAAAAAAATTTAAATATTAATTTTTTCTAGGAACATGGCGAAAAAGCTAAAATTTATTACGTTGAACTTTACATCGAGAATGCCCTGAAACGTTATAATCGATTATTTATTGAAATATTCAACGAAAAAACTGAAATAAAAAATTTTTGTTAGTAAGAAATTTCATTAAAAATTCATTTCTACTGTTGAAATAATTTTAATAAAAAATTCTACGCTAAATTTTTAACAATGCGCGGGTTTTTCAAACAAAAACATGATGGCATTTCTATAAAAAAGTTCCAAGGAGTCCGAGGGAAGTCCAAGAGATGGCAGGGCGCATCGAATCCGGCGAGTTTTCTACCTCATCTCAGCCACGAAAGTCGATCTGAAAGTCCCTCCTCGATCCATCTAACTTCCTCAATGACTGGCGAGTCTCCCCTGAGACTATGTCCGTAGAGTTTGGACATGAATCGATAGCTCCTTGACCCCCTTATACCTCCTATCCCATAAATAACGTTTTCCTAATAACCACAAAAAATGATTATTTACCCAAGCCACTTCCAAATCCACTAATTCAAACCTCAATCAATGTCCCAGCACATTGCCGCACACAGAGGGCCCGTAAGAGCCTGGAAATTACCCCAGTGGGATCGGCGGAGAGGGGGGAGGGTTGTGCAGGCACAGAGGGAGGTCTGAAACCGAGGAATTTCATCATCGCCACGCGTGCTGGTATAATCACGCCGGAGATTCAGCATCAGACACGAGGCGAGACGCGCGAGGGGTTCGTGCTGGCGAGTAGGGGGGCCGTATCAAGCCGGCAAAACATATGGCGGATACTGCCAAGCTCACAGCGAGAAATATAGGCCTCGAGACACTGGGATGTTGAGTGAGGAGAAACGCTCAGACGACACGTACTAATAATTTAATTATAGCGTTGTGCGCCAAGACGGACTTGTATCCGTCCATGCAAATTAACGCTTACACTGCCCCGCTATGATGTGAAAATTTGCAAAATTTTATCGTCATAATTATATGAACAAAAAAAAAAATTTTTTTTTTCTATTCTACTGTAATTATAATATAATAAAAAAAACACTAGTTCATAAAAAAATTTATTGGAAAGAAAATTCAAGTCATATTTCAAAAATAAAAAAAAATTTTACGATTTTTTTTGGATTTTTTGATTAGACCGTTTTATAAAAATAAAATTTTAGGAAAAAAATGTGTTTTTTTTGTTTGAAAAATTTTAGATGATTAAAAAAAAAAAATCCATCACTTCTACCTGGGAAAAAAATTGGAAAAAAAATTTTTTTCTTAGCACGGGGGGTGGGGGGGAGGATTTTATGAAAAATGTTTTTATTTGAATCACATTTCTCATTATTTTTATGAATGTTTTTTTTAGGGCTAAAAATAGGGAGGGGGGTTAATTCTCATACAGAGGGGGGATTTTTTTATTTTTCAGTTTTATTGAGTTAATTATTTTAGACTGAACGGTTGATTCAGCGCATGTGGCACGTCTAAACAGTCTGAGCATATACATGAGGTAAATTTGTGGCTAATAATAGCGACGAGATGAATGCGCATTTGGGTGATGATAATTGTGATTGTAATTTTGATTTGTAAGGCGATGATTCTTGAGGTGTCAGGGTAATGTCGCATATACTCGGCTGGCGTTTCTTCAAGGTAAGTTCTGCGCCAAGTGGCTATGCTAGAAGACAAGTGGACGTGACGTGGGAATCAGCGTGGGTTGTCTCGTGGTGCAGGGAGAGTTATGGGATTATAACGACGGCACATCGCTGTAGTTAATGTCGACGTTGGTCCGGAATTTGCCATGACTATTGGCTCTTTCCTCCCGAGATAGTTGTCAATTTTTAATTGAATTAGAACTCTTTTTTTATTATAAAAATTATGAAACTAAAAGGGGAGAAATTCGAGTCTTAGCATTTTTACATAAGATAATAAGAAAATTCTCGACTTTTAACTATACTTAGTTACTGAATGGCTTTAATTCTTAATTGTTTTTTTTGCAAATTTTGAACGTATTAATTTTTGACTTATTGAATGTATAGATATCAAATCAAGATCAAAAGCCTGAGATCAACTTTGATCAAAATTTTGGTATGATCAAATTAGATCTCAAGAGATGTGTGGAGATGTAATAAATATATATTTTAGTCAATAACCTAAATATTATATAAAAATATTATTTTTTACGTGTTGCATCGTGTAAAAAATAATCGACTTGATGAAAAAAAAATTGAATATCGAATTTACGAAATAACTTTCGGAACTCTGCGGTCACCCATCCAAGTACGGAACCTCCTCGCGAGTGCTTAACTTTATTGATCTGTTGCTTGACGTTGAGACTGCTCGACCATCATCTCGATTTGTATGTCTGATGATAGTTGACACATACATTTGGAATAAATTTTGAAAAGAGAAGTTAATAAAATATCTGACTGAGCTTTAAAAAAACCATTAATAATCACACGATTATTAATGGTTTTATTATTCCTATTATTATTATAAATTATTAATACACACTGAGATCTTATTACATCTCTGGTGATGACCAGAGATCTTGCCAGATCTTCTCTCTCGTAGATTCTAAAATATTGAATCGTTCATAGATTTCATTACATCTACTGAGATCTACTTACATCAATGTGGATATCACATGTTACATCAACTTAGATCTCCGTACATGTCATGAAATAAACTGAGAAAGAAAAATTCCCAAAATTTTGATCTCAGTAGATCAATTTTGATTTATTTCTATCGCACTTGATCAAATCTCATTTTTCACAGGTTATAATTTTAAGAAAAATGAAAGTTGTAAAAAAATATTTCCAAAATAATGTGAAATAATGTGAATTTTTACCCATAAATAATTTGTCGAGAACTTTTCGAGCTGTTAAAAAAAAGTTTAAACATAATTTCCAGGATATTTTAACATTTTTTCCTTCTAAAAAATAAATAAATACTTAATTTAACCCCTAATAAATCGTCTCAATAAATTAATAAAAGCTAATTATCAAACGAAAAAGATGAGGGTTCTGATATGTCATACAATTGTGGCTTACGATTGGCTAATTGCGAAACCTAATAGTTCTAAATTAATCGCCATCACTAATATAGCCACGGATGAGGTGTGGAGCGTTAAGAGGCAAAGAATAAGAGCCTCTAGCTCGTGATGCCAAATGAGAAAAGAGGGATCGAAACATTTAAGAAGTCGGTCTCGCGCATTCCATCGGACAGAGAAAGAGGAGGAAGCAGAAGAAGAAAAGAGAGTACGTATGCTGTCTAGCGATCTAAAATTATCCCAAACGATGGATGAACAATGGTTACATAAATAGAACAATATGCGTAGCACGGCCAAAAAGCCAGAAAACGAAAGTTCTCGCTGAAAAGTCATTGGAAGAAGAAGAAGAAGAAGAAGAAGAAAAAAAAAAGAATGCAAAATGCATTCTCACTTTGTTTTCATCAATTTTTTTTTCTTAACTTTTTTTTTTACAACTATAGGTATTTTACATTTTTTATTTTCAAGCTCACACAAGAATGAGAACACTTCGTTAACTCTAAAAAATGTCTTTTTCACACAGGCATTTTCTCCACGCCTCTCTTTTTCATCTCAATGTCCCCGTATACACGTGTGCATGATGCATCTCAGTTAGAGACATGCATCCTTCTCTTATTTTCGGCACAATGCGTCGCATATTTCAGTGCGCCGATGATCGCATAAATTTCTCGCGTAACCCCAAAAAGCATATAAGCATCTGACTTAATTTATACTGCGCCTATGTATGTCTATAAATGTCTTTATACATGTATGGTCATGTGGATTTTTTCTGCATGATTTATGTATAAGCATCTGACTTAATTTATACTGCGCCTATGTATGTCTATAAATGTCTTTATACATGTATGGTCATGTGGATTTTTTCTGCATGATTTATGGGTAAAAAAATTTTTTTAACATCCAGTCTATATAACGCGATACTGAGAAAAATAAAAATTGAAAAATAAAATATATTTTCATGATTTATGGGTAAAAAAATTTTTTTAACATCCAGTCTATATAACGCGATACTGAGAAAAATAAAAATTGAAAAATAAAATATATTTTCAGGTTATTTAGATGCATGAGATTTAATTTTTTTTTTTTTCAAGTTTATTTATTTATTTTTTTCGTGGAAATATATATATATTTGATTATTATTTGATTTTAATAAAAAATTTTATAATATTTTATTTTATTATATTAACAAATTGTAATTTTTAATATTAAGAATTCAATGTTATGACAAAAAATTCGGTGGGTCTTATAATTTTCGGGATTTTTTAATTTTTTTTTTTAATTACATTACATTGTGATTATTTTTGAAAAAAAAAAAAACTTTTTCTCCCAAAAGCTACATTCTCTAGAATTGTACAATCTATAAAAGAAAAAAAAATTTTTTTTTCGTGTTTTCAAATATATATTTCAATAATTCTGGACTAAAAAAAAAAAAAGGAGTAGAAAAATCCAGCAAAAATCAAGTACAAATAAAGAATTTCAAAAATAAAATAAAAATCAAACAAAAAAACGCTTTGCAATTTAATTATCGTAAAAATAGTATTCAGATATACCCAAAAAAAAAAAAAAGAACATTTTTTAAATAACTCAAATAATTATTTATGACAAAAAAAATTTCATAAAATTGAGAAAAAATTAAAATGAAAAAAAAAAACATTCCACCGAATTTTTTTTTCATCCCTATATTTTATTATATCTATATTTTTACTACCCTTAAAAATTGAAACAGACTCGATAGGACGTGTATATAAGTCAATTGAATAATTCTAAACCGTATTTAACGACCTTCTGCAAGTTTACATTTTTTTTTTTGAGCATTAAACACGTATTTGTATCTGTATGTATGTGTAGAATGAGACGATAATATATATTTGAGCGTGCCAGGGCGTGTTGTGATATTAATACAATCACGGATCACTCCCGGGTTAGCCGACGGTCGCAGACACTAGATTGTCTGAATCGGGGTGAACGACTTTATATAGCATAGTAAACCAGAGAGTTCTTTTGTTCTTTCGTTTTTTCCCTTCAACTCCATGTTTAATCATCATTTGTAACAAATAAAAAATTCCTCATATTCAAAAACCCATAACGCATGACTTTCACACGAAGAAATTATTTTCTTCCATAAAAAAAAAAACCACAAAATCAACGACAAAAATATTAAATATTTCGCATAATCTCGATGGAAAAAATTGTTTTTTAAAATTGTTTCCTAAGATTACTGGTTCAAACGGCTATACTGATTTAGAAGAAAATGATTGCGCATTAGTACGCCGAGTTATCCGTGATTGAAGTAGCCTTAACACGATGACAATCCTAGTGGATTTGCTAGCAACAAGACCATCGAATTGATAGCGAGTGTCCTAGTAAGTGCAGCCACGCAGAAGTGACACGGCCTTCAGAGCACGATTGCCAAAGAGTGCAATCGTTGACTCAATCAGCCGGAAGCTGGTCTTCGGAACCACAAGAGGGACTTATTGAGCAGGCAATCATGCATTTTGCCCACTTGAAATCGTTTGTGAAGGATGTGGAAAATATTTCCACTCACCGCAAAAGGGGGCGACGTAATAAAAAAGCTCCTCCAGAGAAAGCAATAAAAACAAGAGTGCTGTGAGAGTGCAAGATGAATGTGCAGTGAGATTAATCGAAAAATTCTGAAGGTTTTCAACGATATAGCCATGTCCAATTGATTCTTGAGAAAAATCCAATGGATCATGACTTGGCATGTAGAGTTTCGTCTTCAATAGCATGATCCGAGGCCCCTCTGCCAAAGCGGCTCTTGGTCACGGCTCATTTTTAGGAGGTGTAATGAGCGCATCGATGAGAAATAAACTGAGATCCGATATGTTTCGTGTCAAAATCTGAGCTGTTATATGCAGACACGAGGGAAACAATCGCATGCTCGAGTCCATGACGAATTGAAAAATAGCCAGGACGTCGTGTTGGGTCAGGTGTGAGCTGATGAAAAGGATTTTTATTAATGCATTTAACAGTAAAAAAAATGAATACGAAATTTTAGCGAGAAAATCGTGTTGCAGACTTTGATAAAAATTTTTTTTTGTTAAAAACAGAGACAAAAAAAAAACGGCAGTTGTTGATAAAATAACTAATATATCCAAAATTGCATTGGATTTTTACCGGTTAATTAATTATTACCAAATTTGGCCTTTACTACAGTGATTTCACATATTTTTGCAGAGGCGCATAAATTTGACGACTATTTTTTTACAGCAAAGCTGTATTTTTGAGATTTCACATATTTTTGTAAGAGTAAACAGAAAAAAAAAAAAAAATCTCTGGATAGATTGTTTGTAAAAAACGATCTAAACCTCATCCTCAGCAGCCATCATTTTATTCCATCTCCCAGGGTTCATAACACAACCGCATTCCTTTTAGAACTATCCACAACCTAAAATTCTAGTCCGAAATACACACAATACCATGTAGTACATATACACGTACTGCATTTCACTTTTACTGTATTATCCGATCAACCAATCGCAATGCGAGAAAAAATGTCTAAATTTACTGCAGCTGTTTTTTTTTGCAATCAACTAATCACAGCGCAAGAAAATTTCAAACAACCAAACAAATCATTCCCTAGAATTCAGCAACCAATCAGCAAAATGTCACATTTTGCCTAGGGATAAAATTTTGATTTGTACCAAAAAATCGGGGAAACATTCGTTGCTAAGGATTTATTTTCCTCATTACTGCACCGAATTCAATAATTCTGAGCCCAATCGAAAGAGCATCATCAACTTTATACAGGTATCTAAGGAAAAATTAGAATAAAAAAAATTATTTTCCGAGATATTTCAACTTGAAATTTGAAACA
>MVJL01009060.1:0-36901 GCA_002156465.1 Macrocentrus cingulum | reverse complement strand
CCCCTCAACTAAATCTCACATTAAAAATTCCAAATATTTTTCCAAAAAACTTATCAATATCAATTATTTACAAAGCGCCTCCTGCTAATTTCATATTCTACGAAAAATAAAAACAATTTTTAACCCTAAATAATTAAATATACAACTTAAAGAAAAAAAAAAAAAAAAACAAATAGAAATCCATCAATAGGGGCTGAAAATTGCGTTTCCTATTTTCCCGAAATTCCTCAAATTGATTGTTATTTTTTTTTTTCATTTAAAAAATAAAATGCGCAAAAAGATAATCGAAGCGCATGCAAATGAAAAAAGGAGTGAATTAAACGGAAAAAATGGCTGCCAATCGGCAGAACAGCTGATTTGAAGCGTTAAACGCCTAGGGGCCCCCCGGTGGATTTAGATGGATTTCCACTGCGGCTTATGGGGGCCCCTTGAATGTCAGGGAGGCCCACGCGGCACCCATAGGGCCTTGCTCTGCTCCTCATCCACAGCCGATTTCACCTGAGTGCAGATGTACGCCACATTGACGCCGGCAGGAATGACGGCTGTTACAGAGGCACTCAAGTCAACCGGTTTTTCTAAATAAACTACCAATTAATTCATTGACTTACCGGAGATGAAATGACGATACTCGGCCTCGTGCTTCAACGCCTGCTCGTACATCTCTTTTGCCGCCTTTGCGCTCACTTTGTCGCTCGGGTAACGCGAGTCCTTGACTTCTTTGATCTGTTTTGTGCTCTTAAACTTGATCAACAGCACAATCGGATAGATCTGATGACGATGCAGACGCTCGAGTGACGCGATTGAGATATCCAAGATGCAGTGTGAGTTCTGTAACAAAAATTTCAATTAAATTCTCAAACTTTTTGACAATTTAAACCCGTCAATACCTTTGCACAAATGTCTTTCACGGCCTGCACAGTTGTGCACTCAAAGTAACTGCCTTTTTTACGATAGTCCACGTAGAGCGAATCGCGCAAACCCTGCTCCAACGTGGCCTGCGAGCAGTGCATAGCCTCTGGCAAACACCGGGTAAATTCTCCGGGGAAGTCTTGCAGCAATTTCGTCGCTACGCACTCATTCAGCGGCCCGATAATCAGCACAGGTCGTAGCGTCGGATCTGAGGATAAAAAAAAATATACATTTTCTTTCTCATTAAAATTCAACATTTCTTTCCGCAATTTTTTTATCCACCATTAAAAATACGAGATAAAACAAAAAAATAGAGACATCAGTCAAGTATAGAATAAATTATTAGTATTAAGATTAATTATAAGTTAATAATTTAGCGTTTAAACAAATGTAAAAGTGTAGATGCATAGCCAAAAGGTTAAATCAATAAATTGATTATTTTTATAATTAATAAATCGTAATAATAACTTACAATCAAGTCGCTCAACGCGTTGATAACTGGCCGGAAGATTTTCTTCATTGAGCGTGCCACTGTCGCTGTACCAGCCCATATTAACCCCCGTCAACTGCGACAACTCTTTGCTGTCGCGACTGGAGGAGCGATGATGTTTCTTCCTCCTAAAGAAGCTCCTTCTCGCACTGGTAGTCCCACGCCGGCCCGTGTCAGTCTCCAAGTCGCCTAGGGACCTTCGCAGCAACAATTCCTCCTCAATTTTAAACTTGCTCGGAATAATCCCACACTGCTGCCTGCGTCCCTCCTGATCGACCATCCACGCGCGCCAGTGCCCCGGCGTGCCGTTGAACATGGTATTGTCGACATAGAGCACATCATCCTTGCTGAAGCGCAGCTGCAGGCTGTCGCCGACCTCACCCACGCGATCAAACATCGCCTTGACGTAAAAACTGTCGCCTGGCTTGTCCTTCACCTCGTTGTAGCGCTCGGGCATGTACTGGGCAACGAGCGTGACTTTGTCGGCCGGTCGCGCGAGCTCGAGGGCCGCCTGCTCGGCCGTGGCCTGGCGCAAGTCCACGCCGTTGTATTCGAGGATTCGGTCGCCCGTGCAGAGCCCGGCGTCCTCCGCCAGGCAGCCTGGTTGCACCGAGTGCACGAAAATACCTACGCCGTTGCCGCCCACCAGGGAAATGCCCAGATTCGAGCACTTGCGCGTCTCGATGAAGAGGAAACGCGGCTCTATCGTTGGCGGACTCTTCGGCTCCTCTTGCGTCGGGCTACGCACCGTTGCGTTCTGTCGCTGCAGCGTCGTCACGGCCGCGTTCATCTGCGCACGGGTTAAAGTACTCCCCGCGCTGCGCAGGGAGTCGATTGTCACGGAATTGCGCAATTCGGGCTTGCGGATGTTGATGTCGAGGGATGCAGAGTGACGGATCTCACGCTCGCACTCTTGGGTCCCTCGAACCTCCACCGAGGCGGAACTTCGCACCTCACGCTCCCGTGACGGTGGCATCAGGGTGTTGTTTGGCTTGTCCCGCTCGGGCTCCGTTTGCTCGTGGGTTTCCAGAGTTGTTTTTCGAGGTGTTTCTGGACTGTTGCAGGGAGTTGGCGAACCACTTCGGCTTCCTGCCTCCTCGTTCACCGCCTCGGAGTCGCTTGAAGAGCCAGAACCCTCCAGCTCGTTGTATTCTGAAAATTTGGAGAAGTTTTAGATGGGAGTTTTGGGAATTTTTACTTCCTGTCAATAATACTTAAACGTTTTTGGGTAAATAGGGAGTGAAATGTGGGGTTTTTTGTGTTTTTTTTTTTTTGCAGGGTATTTCTACACTATTTTTAGATGATGGAAAAAAAGTTAAACTCAAAAAATTACAAAAATATATATATATTATGTGTCTAAAAATTATTTGAGCTGATTTTGAGTGGTATTTTGCACACTCCTTATATGCAAAGCAACAGCTATCCCAATGTTCAATAAATTCTGATTCAATTATTTTTCATTACAGTCGTCTTATAAAAAAAAATCACCGACTCAAAAACGCGAAAAGAAGCTCGTTATTCCCAAACACCAAAGACCCACTTACATATAGCGCAGCAAAAAGCCGAAAGAAGTCTCCATAGCGTGAAAAAAATAAAACCAAAAAAAAACTACTCACTGTCCGGACTATACTGCACCAGCATAGTAATTGAATTACCGCACTGGCGCAGCACAGAAGCAGCCAAATCGTAGGTGGCACTGCGCATGTTGATGCCACACACCTCCAACAACTGATCGCCAATCTGCAGGCCAACCTGCGACGCCAGACTGTGCTCGTTCACAGTGGACACAAATACTCCACCGCTGTGCAAGCAGGAGATCTGAATGCCCAGCGGCTCCACCGACTTGTCGATGTGCACGCGACGGAGCTCACCGGGGGCCGGTCGAGGCTGAGTATAGCAATAATCAGGCATGCTCGCGCGCTTCACAGCACCCCGAACAGTCCCAGAGCCAGTTCCAATGCCCGGACTCAATACTTCAACGTGAAAAGTCGGCATGGGACTGCCACGCTCACTTGTCCTCTCAATACTGCCTGTCGACAGTTTGCTAACGCTGCTCTTCGAAGTCACACTCGGATTAGATGGGATCCTGAACCTCTGATTTTCCTTTTTCCTCGGAAATGTGCCTCCCTCATAGCCATGAACATACGCAGGCACGTCATACCCATGCGTGGCGCGCTTGTGAAAGTGCAAGTCTACAGAGGGAGTGTGCAAATGTCCAAATGCAGGCGGACCCGGACTGTAGGGCGGCTCAAAACAAAATGATCGAGCATCAGGCAGTCCAATGGACTCTCCAGACTGCGCGGAGGGCAGTGAGGGCGGTGAGGGATAGCGCGAGGGCAGGGAATTCTGGTGCGGATGCGGGTGCGAGTGCGTGTAGGGCGGGAACGAAAAATTACCGGCCTGACGCGGCTGCAGCTGCGAGTGAATTCGATTGTGCTCAGGCTGAGCCTCCGAGTACTTTGCCCGACGTTTTCCCCCGTAATCCGACTTCACCGAGAAGTCAATACTCGTCTCGGACGGCGCCTGACCTGCGCTCAAACCCTCGTCAAAGTCCAATCGCTTCTTCTCCAACTCCTTGAACGGTGTAAACTTTTGCGTGAACAATTGTCCGGATTTACTGAAGCTCGGCAACGTTTCCACGGCCTTGTACACCGTGTGACGGTTACTGATATTCGAGAATGACGCCAGAGGCACGGGATTCGAGTTGCGATAGCCGTAGTCGTACTTGGGCGGTTGATTTAGGAGAACACTGAGCGGCAGGCGCTCCTTGGTCTTGCGCGGATGCAGAATCGTGCCGGTTCCATTCTGTATGAGCGGTCCCCCGCGTACTTTGGGCCACGTACCACCATTTTTCTCCTTGTCTGCGCGTGCTTTGCGCTTCAGAACGCAATTAGTCTTCTTGTGATAGCTGTCAATGACTGAGTCAAGCTCGGCAATGGCATCCTGCTCCTGCTCAAAGGTATTCGGGCTAGAATTGCGCTTGCGATTCTTCTTCTCGTCTCGATCCTTGCTCAAACGTCGCCCTCGCACAATGTCAATCTTCTCGCGGAAGTTTTCCCACGCGTGACTGATGCCACTCGGTTTTTCACTGGGTTTTACGCGATATCCGGCGTAACGTGTGTAATCCTTTAGCGGCTCCTTCTTCGGCAGCTTCTCCGAGAAGTCCGGGGCGTCTGAGACAGACGGCACGGCAATTCCCTTGAGCGTAGTGATAGTGAGCACGTCCACACTGTCGTTGAGCACGGACATGGCTTCGTGCGCCGTCACACCCTCCATAGCCTTGCCATTGATGCTCAGCACACGATCACCGGCGGCCAAGTTGCCGTCCTTTGCCGCCAAGCTGCCTGGCGAGATTTTGTAGATGTAAACACCGATTTCCAGGGAGATTCCGTGCGGTACGGAGCCTACAGGCAGCTGTGTGGTGCGCAGAGCACGCTGAGTCGGGCGCCGACGACGCACCGTCAGTGTGGCCGGTCCTGCAGTGCAGGCACGAAGTGTTTCTAAGATCATACGCGTCGACACGGTCGAGCAGTCGACGTTGTTCACTCGCATGATACAGTCGCTCACCCGCAACTTGCCCTCTGCGGCGCTACCGGCAGCCACACGCGCCACGTACATCCCCTCCGTGTTCTGCGGGTCGTCCCGACCGCCCACGAGCACTAGACCCAAGTCCGCGTCGTCGCCTGTGTCTACTTGCACCGTTAAAACGTCCCAGCCGACGTCCTCCTCGACATAGGGCGCCTCTGGGCACTCGTACTTCTCTCGCAGGTCTTTCAGCTCCTTTGACGCCTCGTTGCGCTGTTTTTTCATGTCGTCCGAGTCGCGCAGGGCACCAGCGAGCTCACTCACCGCTCGGTCACGCTCTTTTCGAAGTTTGTCACACAAACTGCGCATGCTCTCGCGCTCCAGTACGATTTTGTCGCGCTCACTGAACGCCCAATCCCGCCGGCGCTTTGAGACCTCGGCCTCCTGCAGCGCTTCCTCCAACTCGGCCTGTAGCGTGTCCACGGCCTTTCGCAGTTTGTCCAACTCGAGATTTGCTTGGTCCAAATTGTCCATTCGCTCTTTTTCGCGCTTGGCGTAGTCGCGCGTCGTCTCGCGCTCGGCCTTGCTCGTCGAGTCGCGCTCGCGCGCTGCGTAATTTGGCTCCATTCGGTTCTTGTAGTCGCGATTCGCACCCTCTGAATAGTCGCCGAATTTAAGGCGTAAGTCATTGCACTCCTTGAGCGCCTCATCGCGGTCGTGCAGCGCGGAGGAAATCTCCCGACGCAGCGTCTCGATCTGGTAGCTCAGCGCCTTCTTCTGAAAGGTGATTTATTGGTTATATGGGCGTTTGATGGAGAGTAAACGGACTTACCTCGTCGGCGAGCTGCTTGTTTTGCGACTCGAGGTGGGTTATCTTGGCGTAGGCCTGCGAAAGGTCGTCGCCGAGCTTCTCCATCTCCTTGTGAACCGTGTCGCGCTCACCCATGATCAGGCTGTACTCTTGTAGTGCTGCATTGCGCTCCTCTGACAGTCGTTTCATGTCTTTTGAGGCTTTCATTCGTAGTACCATTGCTTGGTTCACTTCTTTCACGGCCTCCTCATGCTGCTGCTGCAACTTTGCCAAAGCCTCGCGGTACTCGTTGCGCTCTCGCAACGCAATATCCCATTGACGGATTGCCGCCGTGCACTGCTGTTTTAATCCATTGCGCTCGCGTAGCGCCGTGTTTCGCTCCTGGACTACGTCCTCGTACTGCTTTCGCAATCGCGCCGTTTCTTCTTGTGCCAGCTCCAGCTAAAACAATTAAAAAAAATTGTCTTTTTGTGAAAAAAAAAAAATTAATACAAGTCTTTTTGTAATTTGTGAGTATTTTAAAATGATTAAAAAAAATTTTATAACAATTCTATTCATTTTTTCATTACTTTCATAAATATTTCTAGGAGATTTAAAGGGCAAAATAATAAAATTTAATTGCACCAATAGTTCGAAGGTCCTTGAACGAGAATTTTCCACGTGAAAACACGCAATAAATCTGCACCAGGCGTGAAAAAAGGCCGTGAATAAATAAAACACCAACGTCAGACGAGCTACAATGGGGGTTTAATAAAAAAAAAAATCATGAAAGAAGGATTTTACGCGAAATTGTCATAAAAACGAATAAAATAGTTGAATAAATGGGCGGGAGCAATGGGAAATGCTAAAAAATGTCTGACCTTGTTGACAGCGGACGAGTGCGAACTAATAAGATCGTCGTAGCGTTTGCGTAGGGAGTCGTACTCGTCGTTGACGGCCTCGTACTTCCTCAGTGCCGACAGATAGTGCTGATTCATGTCGGCGCCATCGGCACTATCGGCCTGAGCACAACGAAGCTCATTGAGGTCCTTCTGCAGGGCTGATGCCTCGCGCTCAAGGCGCTGCTTATCGTTGACGAGGTCGTTGTACTTGGCACGCAACGCGGCACTCTCCTGCGATGTAGCCTCCAGCTGGTTCATCGCAGCAATGTGCTGGCCGCGATAGTACTCGAGCTCCTTCATTGTGCGCTCGCACCTAGAACAAGCGCCGCGATAAGGGATGCAGCCGCTATTAATAGCGGGGATCGATATATCGCCGACAAAGGGATAAAAAGAGAAGCAGGTCATGGGGGAATAATCGAACCAAAGTGGAGTAACACACCGACGAATCGTGTCCGAGTGCTTATGTCTAAGGAGCTGCAGTTGATGCATAGCCTGATCGCACTGTGCCTGTAGCCCGTCGTAGTCGTTGCTCGGGCCTGCATAGCCGCTGCCGCTGCTCTCCCGCTCTGGTGTGCAAAAAAATGTGTAAAAAAAATGCAACTATCGGGGAGGCAAGGTCTTACCCGTGGCGAGGGCCCCATCTGCAACAAGGAAAACACGTTGAGCTTTCTAGCTCGCACACGGGCTTTCTAGTGAAACTCGCCACGGATGGCCGCGGGAGAAAGTGAGGTTAGCACTCACCGCTGCTTCCTGCGCTGTCGAGGGATGATGCTCCAGAAGCCATAGCTCCTGGTGCTCCGCCTCAGGGATTTATCACCAACTCCAACAATCAGGTGGCATATTATCGGCAAAAAAACCGAGATTTACGTGCGTGTTTTTTCCGCAGCTGATTGATGTTTCGGTGCTCCAGCCACGAAGGAAATGGACACTCGAGACAGCGCGCAGAGTACACCACTGGAGGTTATTTGTCACTTCACTTGACGGATTGTCCATGTAAACGTCATTGCGAGCGAATCCTCAGACACTGCACTGGCTCTTTAGGTTTTTACCTGGCGTCAGGCGATTGCTCATTATTATGTGTTCACGCGACGTTAGCGATAAACATTCTTGGATGTTGAGAATAAACGAGAAATCGCAGAGAGAGATCGTCGGGCTCTGTGTGGGCTTGCAGTGGCGTCCTCTTCGGTTGAAAAATTTCCTTTTGCCAAAAAGGGATTTAGCTTGCGTAGGTTAGGACGAGCACGAGACTGAAAATGGGCCTTGCTACGCCAATCTTTATATACTGATAAAAAATTATCACTTTAATTAACGCACGATTTGATTACTCATGTTGAGGTGACGGTGTGCTCAAAAACGCTTGGAAAATTGTCGCCATTTTTGCTCAGATTTGCGCGGACCAGGCGTCCGCCATCTTGCCCCGCAAACACTTGAATTTCACTCGCATTAATTCCGTTATTATTAACAAATCTCTCAAGAAAATGTTTAATTTATTTATAAAACATTGATCGAAAATCTTTTTCAATCTTTCAGCATGGTATATCTGATGTTTTTGTTGCGGAAATTGGTAAAAATAATGTTAAAGGCGCCAAAATGGGCAGGCGGCCATTTTGCCACGCATGCGTATCGATTCGCGCCAATGCTCTAACAGCGACGTTTGAAATTCTCCCCTGTCGCCATTTACATTCTTGGCTAGTCTGTCACCGGGATGACGTCGTGTGTGATATGAGTGATTATTTTCGATAATTAGTAATACCTAAACGTAAACCAGTGTTGATGCAGTGACTAGTGAGTGTTTACGGAACTTTTGAGCAATACAGCGAGCAGTGGCACCCGGAAATGATGGAAAACTCAGCCTAATATGCAGTCGTGAGTAATGTCGTTGAATTTTTTTTTTTCATGTCTCGCAGATTTCGTTTATTATCAAAGTTTTTGAGCACAAAAAATACCGTCAAACCTCATTTTCAAAACAATCAAGTCAGCCTCAATACTAAATAACATGAAATTTCTGTCATAACATTTTTTTTTTGTGCTCAAAATATAATCAATCGGATTTTTAAAATGACCAAAAAAATGCCTTGCTTCCAAGCATCCTACTCAATCGCCAGTTTAAGGAGCTTCAATATCATATATTTAATTGTTAAAAAAAAATATTTTGACCATTCGAACGATTTTTCGAGTGGTTTTTCTCTCGCCAACAATGCATGACGAGCATGTGAGATTATTCAACAGTAGAAGAGAGAAAAAAAACGAAGAGCAGATAATAAAAGAAAGTCCTTTTGGTAAGTTTTATTGTCACAAAGTCTATGTACATACATTGTCGTTGCTCATATGTTTTTTTGATGAAAAATTTTTGTCGGTATTAATTAAATTTCCTAATATCTCGCGCTCGATAACACAGATAACTTTTTTACCGACCGCAGGCCGCCGATAGATGGCACCCACGGTATCCCCTCCCTCTCAATCATACGACAGATAAAATCTCACCCCAAACTCTAAACATCAATGAGCCATCGATAAATAAACAAAGGTAATAAAACTTCCGGTGGAGATAAATAAATTTCCTCGGAGAGCACATATATACAAACAAAAGAACGGCATTAATACTCGTCAAGTTTCATATGCTGATAATATTTTTTTTATTCGCCCCATTGACACTCGAGAATATTTGCGTCCTATTATTATATACATTCTACCGTGCTTCTCGCAACGTGGCAGAGTAGATGATGAGAGAAAATAAAGAAGTTAATCTGAGGGAAGCGGAACTTGTCGCTTTATATATACATTCTACCGTGCTTCTCGCAACGTGGCAGAGTAGATGATGAGAGAAAATAAAGAAGTTAATCTGAGGGAAGCGGAACTTGTCGCTTTAGGCCAAGCGACAGAGACCGCGGTTATACTTGATCGTAACGCAAAATTTTGCCGCAGTCTAGTTTTTTGACAGATGTTAGGGGGGGTCGTGAAAAGCTTAAGTTCAAAAATCGGGGAATGTAGGGTGGTCACAACTAGCCGCCATATTGGAAAACGCGTTTGTCGCTATATCTTCGAAAATATTGATTTTAAAGGAAAAATTGTAGAGTGCTTTTTTGTTCATAACTAAATTCCCTAACTTTTTTATCTCAAACTTTTTTCCGTAACTCGCACCGTTTTTTTAGTATTTTTGTTTATTTCCACACGTTTGTTGTTTCTCGTTTATAAAACCTTTAAAATGCTATAAATTGATAAAATACCTATTACAAAAGTTATTCCTCATTAAATTTCCTACAACTTTTGTATAAAACTTTTTTTGATAAAATAAATATTTTCGGAGTTATGAGTTGTTAACGTAGCGCGAAAACAGGCTTCGGATTGCAGTTAGAGAATTATCCAAAAAATTCACTTACTTGTATCCAAATTGAAGCTGCTTCATGATGATTAGTTGGATGATTATCGATTAGTTGGATATTAAATGTCATTTAATTAAACTTGCAATTCTCTAGGGTACTATAAAATATTTCTATAATCTATAAAGTGATTCAAAGGAAGGAAAAGTTGCAAAGAATATTTATTCTCGTTATAAAAATAAACAAGAAAAAAAAAACTACATTAATTTTCGACGCTTTCCAGATACAGCAGGAACGTAAACGTCTTCTAACTCCGATTCTGATTGAGAGTCCCTATACTACATTTTTTTTCAATAATTTAAATTTTCTGCAACAAAAATAATTTTTTTAGTGAATAATCGATATCAGTGGTGCGATTTGGTAACGCTTTCGCAGTTTTTTCTTGAATAATATACAACCGATAATAAAACGGCAGATTTAAAAAAACTCAACTTGAAGTTAAATAAGCGCTTATATAGAGACACTATGTTAGAATTGATGTATAACACAAAATGAAAATTCATTATTTTTCAGTAGTTTAATCATAATCTTTTAACATTTAGAATTTAATCTAAATTATTATTATGCAATGCACCCTGCAGTACCCTAGAGAATTAAATGTATAATTAAATGACATTTAATATCCAACTAATCGATAATCATCCAACTAATCATCATGAAGCAGCTTCAATTTGGATACAAGTAAGTGAATTTTTTGGATAATTCTCTAACTGCAATCCGAAGCCTGTTTTCGCGCTACGTTAACAACTCATAACTCCGAAAATATTTATTTTATCAAAAAAAGTTTTATACAAAAGTTGTAGGAAATTTAATGAGGAATAACTTTTGTAATAGGTATTTTATCAATTTATAGCATTTTAAAGGTTTTATAAACGAAAAACAACAAACGTGTTGAAATAAACAAAAATACTAAAAAAACGGTGAGAGTTACGGAAAAAAGTTTGAGATAAAAAAGTTAGGGAATTTAGTTATGAACAAAAAAGCACTCTACAATTTTTCCTTTAAAATCAATATTTTCGAAGATATAGCGACAAACGCGTTTTCCAATATGGCGGCTAGTTGTGACCACCCTACATTCCCCGATTTTTGAACTTAAGCTTTTTACGACCCCCCCTAACATCTGTCAAAAAACTAGACTGCGGCAAAATTTTGCAATTTGGACTTCCTCTATTGCTTGGCCTATACTTAAGCTTTTTACGACCCCCCCTAACATCTGTCAAAAAACTAGACTGCGGCAAAATTTTGCAATTTGGACTTCCTCTATTGCTTGGCCTACTTTACATGTAACATGGGAGCGCGGCGTTATTTATTAATAGGAAAGTTGATGCAAGCCGCGAGGGAGTGGCAACACGTCGCGCGGCTCAGAAGCTCTTTACATGTAACATGGGAGCGCGGCGTTATTTATTAATAGGAAAGTTGATGCAAGCCGCGAGGGAGTGGCAACACGTCGCGCGGCTCAGAAGCAGTCGAATGAATAACATAAAGCGAGAGTGTATATGTATACACAGAGTGGAGCGAGTTTCGTCTGATGCGAGTTTCCATCGCGCGCGTCATCCCGCGAGCCTTCTTCTGGTCGCGCAGCTGGCCGCTCTCTCTCGTCCTCGGCACGCGGAGGGGGCGATCGCTTTGTCGGCGCCCGCGGCGGAGATCAAACGCGCCGACGGCCCGCGTCCCCCCTGCGCCGTTGAACCAACCGACCTGCTCCCCCCGCGACCCCCCCGGCCGCCGAACCCGTCGACGCCCCTTTCCGGCAAACCGCACTGCTGTACGTGCACCATGCGTACCCCTGATGGCAAAACCGACGCGGCCTCGCGCGGTAAAACCGTATTATAGGCTTCCCTATATCCTGTCGTACGGAACGGCCCACAACACGCCAATAAATATACCATCCGCCTTTTTTTTTCATCCTCCCATTTTTTTTTAACTTTTCGAGTATGTATAGACAATATTTCGCGCTGATCAACTCCGATCGACGAAATTTAACACTTCTGTGTGCGCGCTGAATTTATTTCGTGTGGTGCGCGCGCCTTTCAATTTTATAAAAACATCTGTTGCCTTTTTTTCTCTTTTGCTTTTTCAAGGGTGTTTTTCTTCATTGGATCCAGCGGGTTTTTTTTATCTACGATACGGTCATTATAACGGATTTTCATTATTTTTTAACTATTATAAATTTTTCATGCATTAAATAAACGTTTATTGGATTATTTTTTTTTCTGAGTGATAATCGTAATTTATATAGGGGTGAAGGAGTATTTTTTTTTTCTTAGAATTATCATAAAATAAAAAAAAAAAATCTGAAAATTTTGTTAAAAATTATTTTTTTTTTTAATTGGGAGTTAAGAGGGGATAATTTTTTTGCCTTATAATTTTTATAATTAAAAAATTCTCTCTTTTTCCTCGAAGAAATAAATAAAATATCGAAAAAAACAAATTTTTTTTTGAAAAACTTCTGGATAAAGTGAGAATTAAAATGCATCCTATGGGTTATTTAATTAATGAATTAGTGGTATGTAAAAAAAATGAAGAAAAAAAAAACTGAATTTCTGTCCACGTTTATTATTTATGAATGCATGTGCGCGGGGCCAATGGGCAATTATTTTGACGGTAGTGAAATGAGGGTGGAAGGGGGCATTTCGCGGTGGATCTGTATATACATATATGAACTGATGTTTTTCAAGAGTGCCCCGCGTGTGCGTTTTATTCTTCTTACTATGTATACGCGCGAGCGAGCGTGTGTCTATATGTATATGGTGTATACCCTTTCCCCTGCACCTTGGCATGGTTCTTCTTTTTCAAGCGCCCCCCTCTGGCCCCTTGCCCAATCGTCCTCCTCGCGTTTCCCGTCGCCGCGCGTACATGGGCATCATTCGCGTCTCTCTCTCTCTCTCGCTCAAAAACGAGACTCGCCGACTTTCCGACAAAGGAATAAAGAAAAGAAACAACTGGCCACACGGCCGAGGATGGCAAAGCGCACACGGCATGGCGGGCCTTCGCGCGCGGTCACTGGTGGGGCGCCAGGGCCGTAATTGGGCCTTTGCCTTACCCGCGCCCTCTTTTAATGTGTTGAGAAATTTTTTTCTCGCCTCTTCAAAGTCCTAGGTCACATTCAACTCGTCACTTTCATCGTAATAACATCAAAGAGACACCGCGAAAGATGTTTTAAGAGTATACACATATAGTAGAGTACAGCCAAGTGGGAAAATTTGATGAAAAAAATTTTTTTCCCGCTGTTTTTCTCTGATGTGAGGCGCGCAGATTTATACGTATGGCTGTTTGTGAGTGTTGAGGTATGCAAAATTGGTTATACGCTGCTTCATTCATGCCTACGGGAATTGCGACGCCCGTGTGTTTCTTCTGAAACACCGCTAGGAGATAATAGCTTGCTGGTACAGTCGAGCAAAAGAGTTTTTTCTCCGTTTTTTTTTTTTTTGTTTTTTAAAATTTTTTTTCTGGTCGTGGATACATATCTTTGTGCCATTTTTACGTCAATGCGGCGCGAGCGATTCTCTGACCGTTTGTTGAATTGTCGGATGATAATAAATGCCATCAGAGAGAAAGAGAGTGGACGCGCGCGCGCGCGAGTGAGTAAAAATAAAATTTTTGCTGCGCGTCATCCCCTTGCTTTAAATGATTGCTAATCCGCCAACTCGTTTGCGGTACACTTTGATCCCTGTTTTGTTGAGAAAATTGGAGATAATTTTATTTATTTATTTATTTATTTATTTTTTAGTTAGTTAATTTTATTTTTCCAGATATATACATGTTTATTGATTGTGAAAAATGTCGAGGAGATTTTATATTGGAAATATCTTGAAAATTAGAAGAGTTATAGAATTTTTCGTAAGAATCTTTTTTATAAAATGGAAAATTCTCTTCAAAAAATATATCAATCATAAATTTTATAAATCTATTAGTTTTTGAGATATTTGCAAAATAAAAAATTTGATAATTTAATTTTTATGAAAAAAAAATTTTTTTTTTTCATTCAAAATCCATGATTAAATTCAATAACACTGAAATATATTTCAAAAAAAAAAAGTTTTCTTCATAATCAACAAGCAATTAATTAATTAAAAAATGTTTTTCTTAATTAAAATAAAATTTTTCACTTCTTTAAAAATTTTAAATTCCTAAAAATGCGTCTTTTTCTCGCATAAAAGCATTAAAAATTCGTGAAAAAAATAGAAAAATAAAATTTAAAGACTCCTAACGTCTCATCTGTATTTTCACAATTGCAATTTCATCAAGATTTCACCTTAATACCCGGAGAAATAATATCTCTATCCTACATCGTATATACGCTCACTAAACTCAAAACAGCACACACGATATACTCCAAGATCACCACAAACAAATCCCCAACCTCTTCTCAAGCCTCAATATGCCGTTCAACCCCATGAAAAGTGCTAAATGCACTTCACCCCACTCAATTCCTCACGCAACGACCCCACAAACCAACTTTAAAACGAAACGAACAAAAAAAAACTGACTTTAACGTCCCGAAAAAAGCCGAGGGAGATTCTGGGATTATGCGCCGGCCCTGGCGCGCAAAGTGGGGAGGGGTAGGAGAAGCGGGAATTACGGGGAACGTGCGTTTAGGCGAGGACGATCTCTCGTGGCCGCAGTTTAACCACGGCCATAGCTCTAGACAGACGTGTATTTCATTTGTGCACGTAAAACTAAACAAAAATGACCGCTCGCAATGATTTTTAATCATTTTCCGGCCCTAAAAGGCCCTTAATCTCAGTTTTCCCAAGAAGAAACACTCGATTTCGTGGAATAAATTTGCGCAAAGTGATTAATTGTGTGTTTTTATGATAAATTAATGTGCTCAAGGGTGTTTTTCATCAAGTGGGAAATGTGATAAGGCCCAATGTGCATTATTGACGGAAGTGGTATACATTTTTGGAATAAATAAAATTCTCAACGTGGACAACGACAGTTTGTGTGTCTATGAGGGTCCCATGGCTACCGGATTGGTGAAGTGGTGGCGAGCGAGGTTTCTCGCGGGCTACAAGCCCTTTTCCGGTAATTTTCCGAGCTTAGAAAATCCTTATGGGCCCCTAGGGCAAGTGTGAGACGACAAATAGGCTGGGAAAAATGTTGAAATGTTGCGAAAAAATTTTTCTTTTCAAGGAAATGTGAATGCAAGGTTATGTGGCGATAATTTTTGATGTTATGCAGTGGGTCCCCGAGGGCAGATTGGCATCCGATATCGATTGGTGGAGATGAGAATGACGTTGCGCGTTGGCCGTGCTCGTGTCTGTGTCTCTTTTTACTTGGATAAAATAATATGTGGTCTAGGAATTCGTGCGATCGCCATCTGGCAAAGTATTTACTTGGGATATATATTTTTGAGAGCACGCTCGTTTGTCTCACTTTGAATCTCCGGATGTGTTCGGGCACGTTTTTCAAAAGGAAAAAAAAAACGTGGCCTTCATTATAGGGCCCAAAATATGGCGGAAAGGTCCCTTTTTCTTAAATACATACCGCCTGACGGGGACTATATGCTATGGTCCGTTCGGAAAACCAAACGAGAGGAGTTATGACACACTTTTGTATGGATTTTTTTTGTGCTTTAAGTCTATTACCGACAAAAAAGAGAGGGGGGCTGTGTAAGACCCATATTTTCCGGAAAAATCGGCCTCGTGCCCATTATAAACTTTCTAAATTTTATTTCTTAAATATGTTTGTTATTGGGTTATATGTTATTTATAATTACGCTCGTGATTGTATTGTATTTTGGAAAATTTGGAAAAACAAAAGTATAATTTTCACTATTTTTTTACTTGATTAACTTTAAATCATTGACTATAAAATGAATTTTTTTTTAATGGATGATATAATTAAAAAAAATTTGTTTATCCTAGAAAAAAAAATTTCCAAAAATTCCGAATTTTCCGACAAATTTTCTTTGATTTTTCCAATTTTCCATCTTTTTAAACTGTAAATGTGCGATATACATACTGTTTATCAATAATTCAATGAAAAAAAGATTTTTCCAAGGAAAAAATTGCCGGAAAATTTCGGAATTTTCCGAAATGTTACGTATAGTAACTGTTTATTACTAAAAAAAACATCAATTTTATCAACTAAAACGATAAACTCGAATTTTACTGAAAAATATATTCAAATTTTCACGTGATTTTCCCGATTTTCCGACTTTTCACGATTGAATTTTATTTTTTTAAAACTGTTATAAATTGGGAAATATCTAGTTAATTAGGAAAATTGAATTTTCTAATAAAAATTTTCGTCTGTTTTACCGATTTTCCGGTTTATCTTTGGTTGAACAAATGACTTTCTATAACGTAATCACCCTTTTTCTCAGTGCACTGGCATGCATAATTGAAGGCCGCTGTGTATGCAAAGGGTTGTATGTATGTACTGTAGATCTTTTGCTCTTTATCCTCTCTACTCGCTGAATTCATCAGTTTGCGGTGTGCCAGTCAAAGGGCGGATTTAAACGCCTTCTTTTTTTTATTCCCTCTTTCATATTGTATACACAACACGTATTCTTTCTCTTTTTTTAAGCCCGTGCAAATTTCAAGGTCGTGTAAAATTTTCAGGATGAATTTCATAACACGGAAATGCGCGCGCTAAGTGAACATGTGCTCAGAGCCCATTCACGATATACTCAGCTCTTCTGTCGTTGTTTTATATTGTGTTTGCTTTGGTTCTCGCGTTCTTCCGCCCTCGAGTGCGTTATTTATCGAGGGCTCCCTCCACTCGACATTCTCGCTAGTCAATGAACCGTGTGTGCACTTCCGCACTTGGAATACATATTTAGTAGTCGCTGATACACAGGGACAAATAATAATATCAAATATTTATATGTTTTTAAAAAAAAATATTGCACAATTTTTTTTGTAGGTTAATTAACGGAAATTCTTGGAATTTCTGACGTTGCAATGTGAGCTCCTGGGGTTATTCGTATACATGCTCGTTTCGTGGAAGAGAATCCACATGAAATTCCACGCGACCTTTCAAAACGCTCAGCCAAACAAGCCGACGCCTTTTTTTCTCTTTTTTTTTTCCCTCGCACCTGCGAGAGAAACCCTATACACGGGCGGGCTTTGCGCGCGAATAGAATATATATTTTCAACCCCCTAAAAAATTCTGTGACGTTGCATGTGTAAGACCCTCGCAATGCGGATTTTCCACCGTGCTGTCGTGTCTGAGTCAGAACTCACTCGCGCGCGATCGCCGTATTGTCGCCTGCTGTTCGGCGACGCGGCTCTTACGGCCGATTGGAAACGGCTCTCTGCCGTCGCCCCGCCGCCGACAGGAAAATAGAAAGATGGAAACGGGCCTGGGGGAGATAGAGAAAAGCATATACCGACAACCAAAGCCCGCTCCATACTCACTTGTGTGAGCTACTCTGTGTGTGGCATTTGCTTCGAGCATTCGTTGTGAACAACACACCCAGAAAATTCACTTCAATGCCCCTTTATATTTATTTCCTTCCCCATTTCTTCTACATACATACAACTCCCTTGAAAAAAATCTGTATTATCTTTATTATTACATATTTTATTTATCTCAAACTGAATTCCAACAAAATTCTTATTTTACATTTAAAAAAAAAACGTATGTCAAATTTTTAACAATTTTTTAAATGTTTAAATAACAATCTGAAAAATTTAATTTTTTTTTTATCAAAAAAGCCATTTGCACCGAAAAATTATGCAATTTACATCGAAAAAGTAAGAAATTTTTACCTAAAAAAACGTATATCAATTTCATCGAATAATTTCAGCGATTTAAATCAGAAATTACGTGCGGTTTTCATATCAAAAAATAATAAATCCAAAGTAAATAACTACTACACAAAAAACGTTTTACTATATTCTTCTTTGTCATGCATAAAAAAATCTAAAAAAAAAAATTTTTTTTTTTGCTGTCACTAATTGTATTCAGCAATGAGTGTAGTGCACGCGCCCGGCTTTTAATCGATTTCCAAGCGTGCATTTATGAATAAGTAAAAATGTCGCGGCGGAAAGAGTATAAAAGGGTGAAAGAAAAAAGGCGTATAGTGAGTAATGATGGAGGCTGCGAGAGAAAGAGAGAAAAATAGGTTCAGTTCGATGTGCACAAGTGTGTGTATGGTTGCCGCGGCGACGGGGGCCCGGGGGTGGGTGAGAGAGGTATAGAGAGTGGAATAAGAAGGAAAAGAGAGGCGTTCGGTTGGGTCTCTCTTCCTGGAAGCCAACAATAATAGCGGCTCGAGAATAAGAGTACTCTCTGCCTTGGGCTGACGACCGCTGTAGCTTCTCGGAAAATATCTAGTAGATCGTTATTCGTTCCATCACGGCCACGGCGGCGATTTCTTCGATCCGCGCTCTTGCGCCCTTTTCCGTCCTGCTTCCTCCCTCGCGCATTGTTGCGCCAGCTTATGTAACGCCAAACCGCGCGCACATAACCTCCAATGCAAACACTCCGTTAGAATTTATCTCTTCTACCCATGCCACGCCATGGCTGTTCCATATTATCTCGAGAGGGATAACACACGAGGGCGACCGCTGTGCTGGAATTTTCTTGAAGGATTTTTCCGGCCTCTTTGACGCGGAAAAATTGTTAGAAAATGCTTTTAATTTGGATGTTGATGGAAGATAACAAAAATAGTTTTACATTTGTTATAATGTCGAAAACAAGCGTGGCGTGCTTGTTTTGGCTTTCGATTTATGGCACATGAGTGACATAATTATGGACTTTTTATGGAAAATTGGGGGTTTAGAGTGTAGGGGTGTGTATTTTTAGAGAGTTTTTTCGCTTGACTATACGTGAGATATTTTAAAAATCATGGAAAAATTGAGTTTTTAGATTATAATTAGGATCTTTGAGATCGTTTATCGATTTTTTTTTTTTTTTGACGTTTCGATGATTGGGAAACTTGAAAAATTTTGTTCTTTCTTTAGAATTTTTTTATTCGCAGTATTTGTTGATTTTTTGTAATTATTATGAAAAATATTAATATTTCGAGAATAATAGAAGAGACAAATTTTGTAGGGAACTAAATTATCTACAAAAAATGTAATATGTGTTTTTTTGCTATCTTGCTTGGTTTTCAAGAAATTTTGAAAAAATCAAAAAATCAAAATATCTCGAAAATTGATTGAAATATCAAAAAAAAAAAAAAAATTGTCGGAAAATTTTTTATAGAGAGTGCAATTTTTGATAAAAAAGATTTTTTTATACATAAATAGGGAATTTTTAATTGTTACCAAGAGATATTCGAAAAAAATCATATAGTCATGGCAAAAATAATTTTCAACGTTGGCAAAGATCCAATTTTTTGTATATGAAATTCTTTCGCCTATCATTCATCAATTAGCAGTATACTAAAATTCCTGCAAACAACGTAAAGCTATATTAAACTTTTCTCTTTCGAAAAATTATTCTAAATAAAGAGACAATTATCCCCTTCGTCAGGTGCGGTCTTGATCGTTATTTTTATGACAGCGAGCAAATGCGTTTCTAAAATGTTTTCTACTCCTCCAACACATCCATATTTTCAATATATGTACTCAAAACCTGAAATACCACACGAACGCCCAAGGGAAAAATGTTGTATAATCTTTGATTGATCGCCGGCGGTATAGGAAAAAAGGAAAAAAAGAGAAACACGGAGTAAAGGACACACAGCAGTGCTTAGAGCGGTGGCACGCTCAACGTCGGTCACTTCAAAGTCTCAAGTAAAATTTTCAGGAACGGGCCCAATAGGTCCCAGTACCCCAAAATCAAAAAAATTACAAATCTACCCTTCGAAAACATTGTCACAATAAATATATGACAAGATGAATTTTTCCGAATGGGCCTTATGTCTATATATATTGTACTCAAAATTTATTAGAACGTTTGCCGCAAAAAGAAAATTTTCCGAGAAAAACTTTCTTCCCTTATGAAAACACAATCATTACATTTCTCAAAATGGGCCTTATGCCTTAAATTTAAATGTCCATGTAACAGAAACGTCCAATTTTGCGTGGAAAATTGATTTTTCATTGAAAAATCAAGTCGAAAAAATTTTGTCAAAGTGGGCCCAATTTGGCTTCACACCACAAATTCAATCATTTAAATAGAAACAATGAGTACTTTCTGTTACACAAAGTTCTTTTTCATACAAAAATGAATATTTATAAATTTTTTTAAGGGGGCCCGATGGGCCTTATGTTAACTAGTCAACCAAGCGAAAATTTGTTGTTATAGTTTGAGGACAAAAATTTTTCATCAAATAACGAGTTTTTAAAACCGGGGCCCAATGGGCATTAAGGCCCAAAATTTTGTAAAACTTGTTTTTCATGAAAAATGACTTTTTTAGTGGTTGGTGTTGCGGAAGGGAGTGACTCGGAGGAACTTTTAGCCACATCTCCCTGCAACAGCACTCCCCCGCCGGTGCCCCCACGTCTGGCAGATGCCCCAACAGAGGGCCCTAATCCAACCCCGCCCAGCGACGAATTGCCAAAGGTGGCGAATACGCGGCAACTCAGCTTCGAGGTAAATTCATCATATGGCTCACAACAAAAAAGGATTAGTCACACTATATTTTCCGGTAATTTCAGGAATTTGAGTGCGACGTCTCCGTGGCTGAGGGCAATCGACGCAGACAAGAATTTTCCTTTACGCTCTATGATTTTGACGGACACGGCAAGATAACGAAAGACGATATCGCCGGTCTTGTCACGACGATTTACGATACTCTGGGTGCCTCGATTGAAGTGCCCCCGTGCGGCAGTAAGACTATTAAAGTCAAGCTCACGGTCTCGCCGGACAAGAGTGCTGCCCAGGATGCGGCCCCGGCCCCGGCGCCGGCCTCGTGCTGCCACGCCGCCAAATCCTGTCCTGCAGCTACGAGGCGAACCCCTCGCAAAAGGTTCGTCCGACGCACTCGTGCAGAGGTAAAAAGATCAGCCATTTTTTATAGTTTTTAAACAAATCTTCTAAAACAAATTTTCCATTTATTAAAATTGAGACTTTTTTTTATACCCTTGATAATTCACTTTTTGACGGTTAAATTTGTCGAAAAAAAAAAGCCATTTAAAAATATTTAAGCTTTAAAACTATAGTCAAAGTCACGTAATTCGCATTTCATCTTAAAGTCGGATAGACCAAAAGGTATTAGAAGAGATTTTTACCAGCTATCCGTCATTTCCGCTCAAATAGCGTGAGAAAAAAAAAATGTTAAACAGTATTTGACAATATTTGATGTTAATTGTTACTATTTTCTGGCTTTAAAAATTATTTAAACATCAAAAATATGAATTTTTCACTAAAAAAAAAAATAGTATCAAGAGAAAATCAATTATTTAAAGTATGTCCTGCGCGTGAAAAGTACGTTTAACTTAGAAAAATACATATAATAAATAATTTTAAATAAAAAAATGTGATCAAAATACGATTTATTAATTGGAATTTCACATGAATGTCATTGCAGCGTGCAGATTCGCATAGCGACGACGATGATGCGCCAGCAACAGCGCAAAAAGACGAACTACGTCGCCGGGTAGGCCCGTCGGCCTATCTAAACAGTTCCGAGGGTGATGTGAGTGATGACAGCGACGGATCTGCCGTGCCTACGCGGGTGCAGCGCAAGCGAAGTGGCTCAATGCAGCGGCAACAATTGCTCGAGATAATCCAGGCAAACATGGAGAAGAACAACCTCAGTTTCCACGCATCAAGGTACGCAATAACCCCATCAGCCACGTCATAGGACCCAAACTAACTGGTATGTTCCGCAGGAAACGGCACCAGAGCGAGCAGCCGCGAGCACCATCGCGCAAGGAGACACTTCCACACGCAACCTGCGAGGCCACAGCCTACCACAAGCCCGTCCGAGAGTTTTTACCTAGTGCGCCGCTGCCCAAACTCTTTGCCAAGGGTCGCGGCCACCCGCGTAAAGCCCGCAACAGCCTCAGTCCCAACAACGACGCGCTCGGGACCAAACGCAACAATTTGTCGCCCATTGTGACGCAAAACCTCCTTCATCCGCACACGCCCAACGTCAACAATGTCAATGAGGCCCAGTTCAAGTCGGCCAGCAAGTCTAGCAAAAAACACCAGCTGAAACACGCGACCCGCGAGCAAGATCAGGCCCGGGCCATGGCTCAAGTCGTTCGCTGGCTCGAGCGCGAGTTCACGGAGACTGCAGCCGCGTCCAATGGTCGCAGGCACGTCCATGAGCACATCCACCATCACTATCACCACTATCAGGCCGAGGCACTCGTCTGACTGGGCCCCAGGGCCCGTTTTTAGTCAATTACCTGAATGACGAACACGTTGACAATACGTTTATTGATCTGAGCCGCGTGAAAATTGAGATTTTAGTTTTTTTGTGTGGTAAAAACAAATTATTTGCTCGGTTTCATGTGAAATCTTCTTTGTCGACCGCTGTACCGACTGTACTAGTAGTAATTTCTTTTTTAAACTTAACTTTTATTGTTTTTTGAAGACTAGAAAATTTTATTTTGATGAAAATACTGGATAAGAATTTTTGAGAAATTTTTTTTTAAGGTGTTTTCACTGAATTATTGAAGTGGTTTTCATACGGGTGGAAGTGGGTGATGATAATGATCATTTTTGTTTATTTGTGCGATGACAATATTTTTCTATTAGCCGACGGAGAGTATTAAAATGAGAGTATGGTTGAGATGGGGTGAGATCAGATATTATTAGTGTGTTATGAAAAATGAGGATGATCCTTGGGTTTATTGTAATTGGGATCATGTAATTTTTGTATGACTTTATAATCGATGTAGATAATCTGTGTAATGCTCTTTTTTCTATGGATATTTATTAAAAAAAACTTTTTTATACGATTTTTCGCCCGCGCATTAATTTTTTTTCTAATCCCATTTTCTTAATTGACATTTTTTTAACATGGTTTTTTTGTTTTTTTCTGATTTTTTATAGAGCTCGTTGGACAGTGTTTGAGCAGAGGAAAGGAGATAATTTGAATTTTCAGCAGGAAAATAAATTTTTTTACGAGTTGTGGCGTTGGGTAAGTTTTTTTTTACAGCTTTTAAGCCAATTTTCGATGGGATAAAATTACTATTCAACACGTACCAAGTCTGGTGTATGTTAAAAATTGATTTTTCGATTGAAAAAAAAAAGTTTTACTGATATTTTTTGTCATCTCGTGCAGATCCTGTGATATCGTTGAGTAGTAAAATTCTTATACTTTAAAAACTACATGAAATACCAAAAAAAGTCATAAGACCTTTTTTGTAGAGAATTAAAAATCCTATAAAAAATATCTTATTAATTATTTCGAATTTCACAGTATTTTTTGAGATATCGTAAAAAACAATAGGAAATTAATTATATAATTGATGAAAATATCAAAATTGTGGCTTTCTCACTATAATTTTATTACATCCACATAAACTTCAATCTTGCTTAGACATTTTTCGAAGACTTTATACACAATTTTTCGTCTCAATCATCCCCTAAATATTTCATATCTGTGAAAAACCGTCTGCAGTGCAGCTTACATACGAAAAAAGTGTATATAAATGTGTTTTACCTCAGTCACTAAAGAAAACTAAGATAGAGAAAAGTCTTAATAGTATATGTATATTATCCACAAAGTGCACAGAAACTTAGAGAGAAATGAAAAAAACAAAAAAAAAAAAAATTATTTTCAACAAAATAGAAGAAAAAAAAAAAAATTAATAAACAGAAAAAAGAAATAATATTCCCTCAATATAGGCAAAAAATTTGATTAAAACAAATGTATACTCAATCAATATTAATATCCTCAATCTGCATATACCACACTTAGCAATAACTTAATTGCTAAATTAATCAACAAATCATAATTTCGATTTGGTAAAAAATAGACTGCAATTTGCCATAGCTCGGGTAAATGTACAATCGCATCCAAATCCCTGGCAAAACATGAGGATTTTTTTTTTTTTTTCATTTTTGTTTTTGTTTTCCTTTTTTTATCTAATTATAAACACGATTTAACGCGTTAATTAATAGTATTGCTTAATCAACTAAACAAAAGGTTCAAAATGTTGGTTGAAATTATAATTGAGAGCGCTTCGCGTGCTAACATTCGTCTAAATAGGTACAATGTATACTCAAGTGCCACTTTCACACGGCTAGGTATAGCCACCTATCGGCCAATCAAATTCTAGGCTTTAATTTTTGTATTAGATTATGTAATATCGACTGCAACTCGTATATTCACGGTGAATAAGACTTGAAACATGGCATTTCTAGCGCTCAATAGTAAAAAAACCAGAGAAAAATCATCAAAAAATGACAAAAAAACCTTTCAAAGGTTTGAAAAAAAAATTAATTATGGATTAAATAATTTTTTTTTTTTACTAATCAACCCTTAAAAAAGGAGTGAAAAGTAAAAAATTATTTTGATAACCCAATTTTAGGTGTAAAAATTGTGTTAAATGATTAATAACGATGATCGACATTGAAAAATGATCAAAAAATCTATTGATAAATTAAAAAAGTCCGTTTAACTCGTTGAAATGTCATTTTTCAAGTCATGACAATGAGAAACAAAGTTAAAAAAAATATTTTTTTCATATAAAAAAAATTTGTATAACATAACGTTAATCATGATTAAATTGACACCAAAATGTGTCGTTATTTTCAACTGCTATTGTAATTTTAATTTGAGCAGCATTTTCCTCCAACATTTTTTGATTAATTAATCAATTAATTAATTGTTAAAAAAATTAATTAATTGACCAAGTAATTAAAGTTTTTTTTTTTTAACTTGTCTCTCAATTAAATTTTTTTTTTTCTGGTGTACAGAACACTTATTTACCCCAAACATATATATTTGTACATAATTAATTAGGCGATATACAAAGAGCAGTTGATCACGAGGGAATTGCAGTCGCTTGTGGAAAATCTAGATTTTTTTTTTCTCTAGATTAAAATTGCGGGGTTTTCGTGGCTAGGTTTTTTTTTCATATAAAATATGACGTGTATCACGATCACATGCTCTTTGTATTCAATTGAAAAATGGGAATATTGAATTTTGCGTAGAATCACGAATGATTCACTTACAACATCAAAAATAGACTATTGCAAGAGTGCATCAATGTGTCACACTGTTCTGCAAGTAATTATTATCCATTTAAGGTATAATTATTACGTTTTTTTTTTCTTTTGCCACACTGATCTTCTCATAGCATGTAAACAAGGATCCGAAACGTGAACAATAATACGTTCACGGCAATATTGCCGTTGGAAAAAAGATTTTAGTCGATTTCGTAAATTTTTAGTTGAAAAAAATTTATCTTTTTCCTAAATAAATCGGATAGGAGGTTTGAAAATTTTTTCTATTAAATACTCATTTTATAGAGAATTTTATTCCCTACAAAAAAGAATCAGATGAAAATTTATCTCACTCTAACCGTTTATGAGATATTTACAAAAGAAGAAGACACCCTGCAATTGATTTTGAACAGATGAATTCATGTTTTTATAAATATCTCAAAAACAACTAACATTAGATAATTTTTATATAGAATCTTTTTTCTAAAGAATTTTAAAAGCTACAAAAAAGGTTTAGTGAAAAATTCACATAAATTCAATAATTTTCGAGATATTCCTAAAATAAGATTCTTAAATTTATCGCCAATTATTCGCTCAACAAATTATAAGTTTTTTTTCGTAAATATCTCAGAAACTATTAGAATTAGATAAAATATAGTAGAAATCTTTTTTGTAGCTCATTAAACGGACTATAAAAAAGTATTCATGAATATTTTTCTCAAACCTCATACTTTTTAAAATATTTCTGGAAAACGCTCTCAATGTTCCGGATAATTGTCGATATTCCACGAAAAAACGACCCTGCCCTATTTCTAAACGGTATATTACAGTGCCTCACGTCATTCACGCGTCGGATCACGTATTTATATCTTAATGGACAATAATCAATAGATTTTACGCTTTACTCCGCGCCTTTTTGCGCGAAGGCTCCTCAGATGTCCCACTGGTGGCGGCCACCCGTTTGCCTCGTCCTGCAGCGACGCTGTTACTCGTTTCCGACTCTTGCGTGGACCCTTGAAAGATCAAATTAATGTAAAAAAACCATTTGAGATTCCCCAAAACCTCACTTACCTCTTAATTTCGTCCTCGCCGCCGCATTTGCGCTTTTCGTCGGCTTTTTCACCTCCTTCTCAACGCGTTTCACCTCACTCGAACTCGATGCATCGTTCTCCGACTTGTTGCCGCGATTGAGAGCACGTTTAGCCCTATTTGGCACCGCAATCTTGCTCGGGCTCTTTATCGTCGCTGAGCGCTTCCGCGAGCGGCTCGATCTCGACTTGTCCTCGTCCGGAGAGTCCTCAGAGTCTCCCTCACTGCTCGATTCCTCCTCCTCGGAGCTCGAAGATTCGCGTTTTGACCGTTTTCGCTGGCGTTTTGGCTTCGTTGAACCCTTTCTCGTCAATTGCGATTCATCCTTGTACAGCGACAAATCCACTAAAGTCAAAAAATTCACATCAATCAACAGTTTTTCTAATAAAATCAAATTTTTAAATTATTTCCGACACTTACGACCATCCGGGTGCTCCTCGGTGACTGGTGGCTTTTCGGATACACCGGCTTCTACGTCGATTGCACGCTTCAAAATATTCTCTGTGCGCAATAATTCGAATTTTGTCAATTGATACTTATTCTTGTCCACTTTATGCAAGTTTAAGTTTGTCAATATACAGTCAAAATCTGAAAAATAGAAGAAAAAAAAAAAAAACCATTAATTTCAGTAGTCAAGATAAAAAAACTTTTTTTTTCTTTGTTCATTTTATATATCAATCTAAAATATTTCAAGGTCGTAAAATTTTTTTTTACGACTTAAAATTATTTTCAACGACGTAGAAATATTTTTGACATATTTTTTTTTTTATTAGATAAAAGAAAAAACGACTTACCTGTGAAGTCGTAAAAATCTGGCGAGTATATTTCTCCATTATTTTTATCCTGCGACAACCAACGGATACGAATACGACGACTGGACTTGTATATATTTTGCATAGCTTGACAGACATAGAAACTGCCCTCAGCATTGCGTACAGCAAGAAATTCATTGCGATAAAAGACAATTAATTTATCATCGGCATTTTTGTTAACAGGCGCAACCTTATTCAAAGTCTTAACAATCAAGGCAATCTCAGGCAGTGGGCTTTGATAGGGCTGAGTTTGAACCCGATTTCTCTTAGGTTTGCCCTCAGCTGTGGCCTTCAATTCCTTCATCTCCCTAGACTTTCTCTTCGTACGCTTCTCCTTTTTCTTCGGTTCATCTTTCTTCACTTCCTCCTTGCCATTCAGAGGTTTTTCCTCCCTCACAGGCACAGTCGGAGGTTCCTTGGGCTCACTGGGCTCTGAAGCAGGCCGACATTTGTCTGTTTCGTTGGTCTCGGCATCGTCAGGGCTCTCTGACGCCTCGGGACTGAGGTTGTTGTTCCGCGCTGCGTCTGCCTGCGGTTCTGGCTCCTTCACGTCGCCGTTGCTCACACGAGGCTTGTCCTCCTCGTATGTGGGATAGGGCCGATGGTCCTGGACCAAGCTTAGTGCCTGACCTGGCGGTTGCAGTGTCACGTAGCTCAGGTTACTGCCTGTGAGCGGCTTCATCGCCGCATCTGTGCCCGGCAGCACCTTTTGCGCCACCACATTCATCGGCAAAATCGCCGGCGACGGCGGCGCCGCTCCTACGGGCATTGGCTTCATCGACGTGCTCATGCCGCGACCTGAGGAGTCGAGAATGGTGTTGAGAAACGCGGGAAGAGGAGGAGTAAACATAAACACGGGGCGTGCGAGGGTTCAGGATTGGTTTTTTTTTCGCGCACTGGACGTTTGTGTTATTCGTACCTTGCCTGGGGACGTTGTTGGGCTCGGTTGACGGCGCCTGAGGAGGGTCTTCGTCGTGTGTTGCTTGAAAGTTGGCCAGCGCCACGGTTAACTCATCTTATGCACTTTTCCCGCGTAATTCGGGCTCGGGTTTTAGCGTGCCACGGACACTGCACGGCACATTTTAGTCACTGCTGTTGTGGTGGATCAGTTGCGGGTTTTATTGCGAGGTAAATAGTGATAAACGGCGGGTGGAGAGCTCGCGAAAAACTCTGGGTTTACAGCACGAAAAAAACAGGAATGCCGAGACGTTAGATGGCGTCGGTCGAGCAGCACTGACGCCATATGCATGGCGACTAATTGCGGAATCGCCTTCCTATTGGTGGGTATCATGATGTGCTGGTTTCTATGCGAGTACACTCTCATGAGTATGTGAATCATCCATCGCCGCCAATCACTGCCCGATGACGTCAGGAGTTTGTAACTCGCGCCCGGACGATGGCAGCACCTGACGGTCGAGGATTTTTTTCATTGTGAATATTTTTGAAAAAACAAAAAACTGAGTGTTTTTTCGGCGAGCATTGTGCTCATTGAAATACTTAGGATGAATTTCGGATCGTTTTGGTAGAATAAAAAAAAATTTCGTTACAAAAAATGACTGTTTCGAAGATACAAAAAATTTATTTAGTTCATATTTTATGCGAATAATATTTCAAATGTATTTTATGATATTTTTTAACCTTTTATTTTGAAAATACACCCTAATTTTCGGTCAGGTAATTAAAAGAAGATTTAAATTTCCGCGCGGGGCCGCAACTAGCGCCATGTTTGTCGACTCAATAACTTGAAAAGTGCGCGACATATCCGCTAGAAGGCGCGTCGTTGTCAAAATGGCCGAATTGTTGATGTTGTCCAAAAGCGAAAGTGGGACAATTTCCTATCAAAACACGTCTCAAAACGATAAATAATCACTTAGCCACGAAAGCAACCCACTGAAAAACTCACTCAAGAGACATTCTAACCCATAAAAACCACTCTCTACGCCCACGAACTGCTTGAGAAGTCGCACGAACACGTAAGTGTCCATTAACTCCATTCGTAAACAAACAGTAAAAAAATCCACCACCTTTATTTTTAGGTTAAAATCATGAACATTCCACCAATTCAGCAATCAGGCCCTATGCCAATGGGCCCAATGGCCCAGCCGAACCCTCAACTGGCCCAAAACCCTCAGGCGCAGCAGCAGGCACAGCAACAGCAGCAGCAACAACAACAACAACAACAACAACAACAACAGCAGCAAAATCAAGAAAAATTCGACAACATCTCTAAAGTGCGCTTGCTGATTGGTCCCTTGCGTGAATCTCTGGCAATTTCGCTGAAAACCGCGGCAAACACACTGACCCAAAACAGCCTGGTGGACATGGGGTCGCCCAAGGGTGCGGACCCAACGGAACTGCGCTTCAACAAGAGCATGGAAGATTTTTACTCGCTTTGCGACCAGATCGAGCTCCACCTGAAGACCGCCATCGAATGCCTGTCCCAAAACTCGAGTTCAGTGCGCTATCTACCCATGACTGTCATTCCCACAAGAACTGACAATGTCTCCGGCGCGGAAACTCCGGCTTTGACGTATCCCCAGTACCTGATGACTGTCAGGGCCCAAGTTGCGTATGCACGCGACGTTCATGACACCCTACTCTCGGCTGCACACAGTATTTCAATAGAATAATTCATTTTTCCACCTAAAAAAACCTCAATTTCACGCTTTAAATGATAAAAATTAGTAATTAAGACCTAAAAAATTATTAAAATGTAACTTAAGATAATAAAAAACATGGAATAAATTATTTTTTCATCCTTCCAGAGGCTTTAGCCTCTTTATTAGATTATATCACGGCAATAATTTGTGTGTTAAAAATGTTTGTCAAGGTTTTTTAGGATCCAAAATTTGTTTTTTGACATGTCCAGGAATGAAAATGATCACTGGAGTAATGGTTGTAGTGTGGATTAATCCAGATAGAGGTTTGAAAATGTGCTATTATTAATGTCAGCTGTTGCAAGCCACACACGATCCTCCGGTTTGGTTATTATAACATGATTCTCTCGACTCTGCCTCGAAATAATGCTATTTTTAATCAGCCATCTATTTTCGAGGTAGGTTAAAAGTACTACACGCTGGAAACCGAATATCTGATAAGCCATTTGGTGTTGTGTCGATAAGAGAGCGTGTGTACGGGTGCGAAATAGAGTCGGAAAATTGAGGGGGAAAGGCGTGCGGAAGCTTGGCTGACAGTTGGATTGGTGTTTTGCCGCGGCGCGCCGGCATTCGAAAAGGAAGGACCACCTCTGTTCACCATATTTGGCAAACTTTTCCTAATATGGTAACGTCTACTTCTAAATATGGCAGCCGGGGACGCCCTCTCGCACTGGCGTGTAGTCCTCCGCGCGTTACTTCATTTGCGTGTCATGAAATGGCGGCCAGTTGGGCCAGGTGTTTTTTTCGATATTTTGACTGATAAGGTTGTTGGGAATTTTTTTTCTCCCATGTGCCAGTGATTTTTGGGCCTTGTGGGACCTATTTCAGTGCTTGGGACTGGATTTCATCGGCGTAGAGACAGTAGAGAGGGGAAATGTGCGCGCAACGACCACGCAGAGCAGTGCCTCTGCGCTCGTAGGTCAAGTTACGAATGTTACGATTCTCAATGCGCGCTTCAGTTGGCGGGGAGCGCTCGTGTCGCGTGCATCGTTAGTCTTGTCTTGCCATAGATGGTCGATCACGTGGCAGTTACGCCGGCGATTATTACAAGTGACTGTAGGCCGAACGGCATTTTTGATTAGATGTGCGCGAGTCCGTGATGGACAACCCCAGCGGACGGGACACTCGGTACGCAACTCTTGGATACAACATGGGCATGATGGGCAGCGACGCAGCCACCGAAATGTACGGACGACCATCTACCTCTCAGCTGGCTGCTTCGCAGTTGTCTCGCGGTGGCGCCACCATGATCTCCGCCGGGGGTGCCACGGCTGTTCGTGGTATGAAACGTTCGTCCTCTGATGTTTGTTATGACGATGGAAATTCGAGACAAAATATCGCGCAAGGTATGGCCATGCCTGGTGACTGTGTGCCTGACAATATTGACGAGTCATACACGAATCTTGGAGCTCCGAAAAAATCACCGCCCTCCAATGGGAAAAAAACTAAGGGCCGCGTCAAGATCAAGATGGAGTATATTGATAATAAGCTCCGCAGGTACACCACCTTCTCCAAGAGGAAAACTGGCATCATGAAAAAGGTTAATTTCACATTTTTTTCGCTTTATCTGTGTCATGAATATTTTTAAACTCTGTCGGGGAAACCTCTTTTTGTTATCATTCATCGACCAATTTTCGAGGCGGTTTTTTTCGTGGATTAAGCTCTAGAAAAACACACATTGAAATGTCACTTTGAAAAAGAAATTTTCAGATTGTCAAGTGTATTTCAGTGAGAAAAAAAATTTTTATTTCAACGTTAATTTAGATGATAAAAATAGTTCCCGCGGTTTTTACTCAACATTCATATATATATTGCACTTAAAAACCTAAATCTTTCTATTTTCCATTGGTCTTTCTCACTAAACATCCCTATACAACCCTTGTCAATTTGTTTTTTTAGTCTAAAAAAAATTGAATTCACATGAAAAATACTTTTTTCCGTCGAAATCACAATGTTAACTTTTTAAAAATCATCTAAAATCATAATTTTAAATATAAAAACAACGTCTAATTAAACATGATTGAAAAAAAAAAAAAACAATTTAAACATATCTATTTTACCTCTTCGACAAATATTTTTCATTAAAAAAAAAAAAAAAAAATCACGCGTTGGTAAAAGTCAAGAATTTTGTAGCTATATTGTCAACAAACGAAAATGATAAGAATTTTCTATAAATACGAATTACACTTTAACGACATTGAAGTGACTGGCGATAAGTTTACCGTTTGACGCACAAAATTAAAAAAAAAAAAAAAAAAACTAACGACCACTCATTGTGGCCGGGCGGATTGATAAATGTGAAAAATTCCAGGCGTACGAGTTGTCAACACTGACGGGGACACAGGTGATGCTCTTGGTGGCGAGCGAGACGGGGCACGTGTACACATTTGCCACCCGCAAACTGCAGCCGATGATAACGAGCGAGGCGGGCAAGGCGCTGATACAGACCTGCCTAAATAGTCCGGATCCCCCGGCGTCCGGGTCATCGGGCGATCAGCGGATGTCGGCCACGGGGTTCGAGGAGACGGAGCTGACCTACAACATCGCGGACGAGGAGCAGAAAGTAAGGCAACTGGTCTACGGGTCGCCTCACGGTGGTGCTTTGCACGCCGGCTACCCGGGCCCGGGGTCCCAGCACGGGCCACCCTCGCACGCGCAGCACGCTCAGCATGCGCATCTGATAGCGCATGCACACGCCGGCTCGCCGAGCTCGCACCTGGTGCCGTGCTCGAGTCCGGGGCCCATGTTGGCCGCCGGGCCCTACCAGCAGTCGTGCCCATCGCCGCTGCCGCCCCCGCACGCAACTTATCATCCCCACATGTCGCACTCGCACCCCCAGCGGTAGTCCGCAGCTACGCTAGGCTAGCCTCTCTAGCTTTTTATCGTGTTTGCAGGGCAATATCACGTGATATTAGATTGATGCTTATTCTTTTGCTAATATCTTGAAAACCGCGCGGTTTGGCGAATTTTTCATTCTATACTTTTTTATTTGTACTGAAATTCTCGATAAAAAACATTCTCAGTAAAAATTTGATAGCTCTTCGGGTTTTTGAGATATTTGCTGGTAAACTTTTTTTTTCTTTTTGAAGGTGAATTTTTTTTTTAAGTGTTGTAGCGACGTGTTGTTTTTTGTAAAATATCTTGAAAACTAAAAGGTTTAAAAGATTTTTTATAAAATACTTTTTTATTGAGCTTGAAATTCTCTGTAAAAAAGGTTATATACAAAATTTATGTAGATTCTGTTGTTTTTGAGATATTTCGCGGAAAACATTTTTTATAGATTTTTTTTTAATAATATTGTTTTTCAATTTCTTCGGCAAATGTTTTAAATGCCATTGGATTAGGGCTTAGGGAGAGAAGAGGAGTAAGCTTTTTTTCTAGCTCGTGAAATTCCCTGCAAATCAAAAAAAGGCTCCTGCGTTTTCCTAGTATTTACATGTCAAGTCCAAAGACGATGCTATGAAAATTCGTTCCGGCGCTCTTGTACAGCTTTGTACTTTTTATTATTATTAATTAATTAATTGATTATTATTAATATTATTTTTTCTCGTTTATTTAAACGTATTTATTAACGCTATTGATAAATGTACATATATAGTGAAATACGTCTTACGGAGAATTTTTCTATAATTTAAACAAAAAAAAATATTTCCCCGGGTGTGCGAGTTCGAGAAAGTGGGCGCAAATTTTTTGTCAGTGCACGCTAATTTTTTTTTTCTGCCTTCGTACATCATTGTACAGTTATTGTGTGCAGTATGGCATGTGTAGTTGGTCTCTATTTTTTTTTCTAGTTTATAGATTTTTTTTTTCTTAATTTCCATCGATTGAAAAAAAAAAAACATGAAAAAAAAAGAAACGAGATTTTGGACAGCTGTGAGTTGCTTGATGCTCCGTCCAATATTGCATGCTATTGTATTACAATTTAATTTCATGCTATTTTCATAAGTTACGTTCAACAAAGTACAAAATAATGATGATTAAATTTTTTTTTTTTTTAATTCAAGAGAGAAAAAAATATAAGAGAGAATATTAAACAAAACAAAAAAATTATTATAGTTGGATATATATTGAGATTTATAAGAAAAAAAATTTTTTTTTTTTCAATCCTCAATTAAATTTTTTTATGTATATCACACGTGTACATACCATGTGTACTGTAAAATACTGTGATAATATTTATATATTTGCGTTTTTATTTTTTCTTTAACGACAATATATAATTGTAGGATTCGTTACAAAACAAAAAGTTATTTTTTTTTTTTAGTTTTTTAAAGAGTAGATATTTTTTTTCAGGTGAGTAAAAAAATTATTTTTTTTTGGGGTTTTTTTGCTGCTTGTGTTGTTCTGTGTGTTGCGAATGCTGTTTTTTTTTTTTTTTATCCTGCCTATTCCAAAAAATATTTTTCAACACCAAAAAGGTAGGTGTTTGCTTGATATTTTCTTATATAGCTTTTATATACCCGTGATCATGTGAATTGTCGATGATTTTGCAACTGTCTCGACAATGCATCGGGGGTTTTTTTTTTTTCGTCACTTTCGCAGAAATGCTCAGCAATCCCAGGAGACGGATTCTGGCCGTTGGAAAAGGGCAAAAATTTCTGTTTCATCACGATATGTCCGACTATGGAGTCTCTGTGAGCGCAATGCGTAGATTGCTACACTCACTGCTCGTGGAATTGCATTACTACGCGGTTTGTTAACGATTCTATGTGGCCGGCGAACAATTAGTAGGTTCGAATCGTGTTAAAATGCGCTGGGTAAAAAGAGGCCGGGGAAAACGTGTTCTAAATGATGAAACAATACGAAAATTGTGAGATTGTGGTATATGTGTTTTAGAATTTTTTTTTTCTACAATTTTTAAGTTAAAAAATTATTTTTAGTTGTAGATACTGAGCTCTGATAATTCTTATGACGCACAATTGGTGATAAAGTGTCGAAAAATTGATTGTATTGACGTCAAGAACATTTTTATCAATAAAATTTTATTATTTTTTTAATTTCAAGTATTTTCACATCGATTCATCATTTTTAGACTGAAAAAAAAAAAAATTTATTTCAACATTTTTGAAGATATTATATTTCGAATCAAATACATTCGTGTCATCGTCGATTTTTCATGATATCTTGAAAACTATTAGAGTTATCGAATTTTTATCCTCTATAATTTTAATAGCTTTTAAAATTCTCTAACAATAATATTCTATAAAAAAATTCTTAATAACAAATACTTTTTAAGATATTTATGAAAAAGAAATGATGAATAGGAAATTCAATTTTTCAAACAATCAATATTAACGTAATTTTATATGATAAATATCTCGAAAACTAAAAGATTTGTCAAATTTTATCCCAATACATTTTTTGTACTCCTTAAAATTCCCTACAAAAATGGTCCTAATGGCAAATCTTTTATCTCCAATATTTTCCAAGATATCCGCAAAACAAGTTGATCGTAGCATCTCAATCCAATAAAAAACTCATCGCAATTACACGGTGTTTTTTCGCAAATAACTTGTCAACCACTGGTTCTACAAGAATATCCCTTGGAATCTTTTTTATAGAGAATTTCAAGGGCTACAAAAAAGATCTCGGGGGGAAAACTCGTTAAAATGCGTGGATGTCCTCGATATCGGTAAAAGAACACTGCGTGTGTCTGATGTTTGGCGTGATGAGCTGAAGATTTGAGAATGCCTGCAGACGTGTTTATAAAATCATAATTCAGATATGAAAACTACGGGGATTGAGCCGAGATTAACGAGTTAACAAGGCGGAGAATCCAACTGGACAGGAGGGCAAGCAGAAGCACCACACAGAGTATACATGAGAGCCAGGTGTGCAGGCGCGCGTACGACGCGTAAGGAAGGTGGAAAGCAACTGCCATATACGGTCACCTTTGTCAAAGCCGGCTTGTTGCCATATACAGGCAATGTTTCTGCTCTGCCAGACACTCTTATATAGGAGTCACTTGGGAATGCGGCTTTTTTGCTAGTCCACGACCACGGGGACTCTCTTGCACGTCTGCTGCACGGTTCTACGCGCACCAGGGGACTGTCCCGGCTTTTCGGGGGCTTCCAGGCCCGCATTGGCTCAACACTCAGTTTGGTCCCGTTGGCCTGGCCAACGACAAGTCGTCAGCAACGGGCTTTTTCTACCACAACTCTCCTTCCCCATGTTCACAAGTATTCATGAGCTTCATCAGACACTGTCAGCATTTTTTTTATCCCCATTCGAATTTATTCAATCGCCTGTCTCGGCCCTAAGCTTATTTATCAGCTCCAATCCCGCTGAATATTAATATTAATATTATTTATATATATTGTATACATTTTATAAAACGAAAATGGCGAAAATCTCGATAGGGATGTGAGTTTGACAAATTTTTGTAAAGACCTTTTTTGTGGGTAATAAAATTTTCTACAAAAAAGATCTCTTCATAAATAGTTTTATTTTTAATTGTTTCCGAGATATTTTTATTTAATGCTGTAAAATAATTTTTTTTCTGGAAAATTAGTTGGATATTGTGAACTGTTGATTGATATTGAGGAAATATGTTTTTATAATAAGTTTTGCGATGTTTGATAGAGAAAAAAAAAATTTTTTTTTCTTCGCCAAATTTTCAAAGGGGTGCCCCTTGATGATTTCGTGGTTTTTCGATTTTTTGCTTATAATTCGATAACTAAGGGAGATGATGAAAAATACTATAGGAGTTAAATGATTAGAAATTTTATTTGCTACAATAAATGTAGGATAAGTTTTTTTGATATTTTGCCTCATTTTCGAGATATTTTGAAAAATCAAAATTTCAAAAAAATGCTAATATCTCGAAAATTAAAAGAGATATAGAAAAGTTCACTTGATCTTTTTTTTAGGAAATTTAACACTTAATAATTTAACTAGTATGATATTTTTCGATATTTTGCTTATTTATCGAGTTATCGCTAAAAAACCAAAAAAAAATGATGAAAACTGCGAGATTTATCGAGGTGGCCTCTGACCTGATCTAAAAATTTCGAATAAATCAACAATTTCTCAATTTTATCATTAAAATTAAATTTTTTACGACAAATTTAGCGTAAAATTTTCAAAACTTTTTCACTATTTTCAAAATATAATGAAAAATACAAAATTTTCAAAAATCGTTAATATCTCAAAAACCAATAAAGATACAAAAAAAAACTCTTTAGATATTTTTTGTAGATAATTTAACTTCCTAAAAGTTAACTCTAATAAAATTTTTCGATATCTCACTTATTTATTGAGATATCGCAAAAAAAACGAAAAAAAAAAAAAAAAAAAAAAAAAAAAAAAAAAAAATAA
>MVJL01009058.1:0-49828 GCA_002156465.1 Macrocentrus cingulum | reverse complement strand
TTTTTTTTTTTTTTTCTTTCAATTTTTTATACAGTCGAGTTGTGAAAAATGTCAATAATACAAAATCGAAATCTGTAAATATAGATGTATATATATGTATTGCTCTCGGCACTACTTGTACGCGATAAAGCTCTTGGACTACATGAAAAAACTTGTAGATTGCACTTTTCAATAATTCGACTGTATTCAACAAATATATATATATATAAGTAGCAAAGGTCGCCTATTTTTTTCATTTCTTTTTTTTTTTAGATTATTGTGATAAGGATAATGTAGATTAAAATATCTCCTTTGTAATTTTCATTTTTTTTTTTTTCGTCTTGTAAAAGTGTATATAGTTTGTGTACATGTATAATAATACAATAAATTTTAATACATATATGTTATATAAAAAAACAAAACTAAAATTTGGTAGGTACAAGGTAGAAAAAATTGTAGGTGGGGTGTTGAAATCATAGTAAAAAAAAAAAAAATACATGAAATTTATCTAATTCACAGACTAGTTTTCACAAACTTTGGACAAAAAAAATTTTTTTTTTATTTAATAAAAGTTTTTTTAATTATAAAAAAAAATGTTTTTTTTTTTTTTTTTCAAGTTCAAAGCGATAGGTTGTCTTTACTCCAATCAACTCAACGATCAATTATTTATTATTAAATAGCCAACGTGTGAATGAGAACTGTGCCGTCTGAATACAAATCTAAATAATGCATTTTCATCGAACAATGCTTTTTATTAGCATAGGCGATTAGCATATAAAAAATATATTCGTATGTATACACGCTTTCCATATTGCATTATCAGTCGAGCATATTATTTTCCATTGTACTATTCCTCATACCGAGAATTTATTATTTTTTTTTCACAAAGTCTATACCTGTCGCTCAGAACACACAATTAATTTTTTTAATATCATTAATCAATAAAAAAAAGAGAAATTATTTAAACCGTCAGCAATTGCAAAAATTCTTCATTTAATTATAAACATATAGATATTATTAAAATTCGAGTCGATGAATCAGCATGACGGCAACTATTTTTTTTTTCCCTTTCAAATTTCGTTATTTTCCATTTATAGATAAAGAGCCCTGTAGTAACAGCACTGTATTTTTTTTCAACAGTAAGCAGTGCATATCTACAGTCCTCGAGAGCATAAAATGAATAATATATAATCAAGTTAACTGTTTATTATTTTTATATAGCCTATAATATGATAAATATATCAGTATCAATAAATAGAATGACCGAGATCAGGAAGAAATTTGAAATATACTTTTTTTGTTTTAATCCACTGACACGCACACACGCAAGTTCACGCTCATGGAATGCGATTGTAAATTATGTTATAGTGGTCATTTTGATATGTAACAACCAAAGTACCTCCAAATAGAACAAATAATAAAACAAAACAAAATTAAAATAAATACTCATTACAATATTGAGAGACTTATTGTTTCAATACTCCGTAAAGACATCAAGATTTTTTTATTTTCGCAATATTTTTACTCACTAATATCCCAATTAATTCAGTTCACTTAGTATGTTAGGTATTAAGTATGACCTAAAGTAACAAATGCAAAAAAAAAATAAATAAATAAAACTTATTTCAGGAATGAAACAAACAAAAAAAAAATTTTTTCTCGGCAAGGTCGCTGCTTAAAACTAACAATACATATTTTAAATATTTGTACTTCAACTGACTAATCCAAAAAATAGGAAGAAAAAAAAAATTATATTTAACTCTCATATTAACAACTCATTTTTGTTTTTGCACGACAAGTGAATAATAAAAAAAAAGTCGCAAAAAAAATGAAAAAAACTATCAAATAAATTACAAGCTATTCTTGAAGATTCTCTATACATATAAAAAACATTTTTTTTTTTGTGTTTGGCACTAAAGAATTTAATATTTTGTATATATGAGATGTTTATAAAGCAAAAAAAAGATAAAATGTAGCTTAAAATGTCAGCCACAGAAAACGCATTTCACACATTCGAAAAAAAAAAAAAAAAAAAACAAACGAAAATAATCGCATTTTAACGATAAATTATTATTTAACACTCGATAATTCCATGCAAAGCCTTAAAAATTACGGAATGCAGTAAAACAACGCGAAATACATGTAAATAACGCCATTCGACAATCACTCAATGTACTAAATATAGTGTATAATATATCACTGTCTCGTAAAAAATTTTTTTTTTTTTGATAATAATAATCAGTACGTACAAACACGGGCCACCAGAATTTTTCGAGTATTAATAACAGGACAAACAGACGTTAATCACAAAAAATAGAAAAAAAAAATAAAAGTAAATTGAATAATTAAAAAACAAAAAAAAATTTAATACAGAGATGATTTAATTAATGGCAGAGTTTTTGAGGCATTTTCCCCTCGTTTTTTTTTTTCACTCTTACCAATAGCTATTAGTCATATTATACGAGTAAAATCTAGATCGTATGGATTTGGCAGAGGAAGATAACCCTCGATTCAACACACATCATATCGCAAATACGCGTATTATTTTAAAATAGCATTGTAAATCGTTGATGGAACACATATAATGCATTTATAACCCTCAAATGTATATATAAATAAACCAACGATTTTAAGAGACGGAATTTCTAAGGATAAAAATATCGAAAAAAACACTACCTGACAATTTTCTTTTCTTTTTTTTTTTTTCTTCAATATTGTTCGTATTTGTCCATATTCTCACTGCAATTAATTTATCATTATTAATTTTTTTTTTTTTTTTCTATTTTAAATATAAATATAAGAGAAGCAATATGTTTTTTTTTTTTTTTTCTTCGGTTTTTAAAAATGGAAAAGACGTGAATGATTATTTTTTTTTTTTTAATCATTTAACAATTTCAATTGCACAAAGCCTATATAAAAAGATCGTTCCTATAGCCGTTTTATTGAAATTTACACGGCGTGCAATATAATATATATTATATATGAATAAATTGTAAGAATTAACATATATACGATTTAATTTTGAAAAAAAAACTATGTCTAAAATTTTTTTTCTTCTTTTCAGTTTTTTTTTTTTTTAATTTTTTTTTTTTTTTAAGGAAGACTATGATTAATCATAGGCTAAAATTTTTTACGAATTTTTCTTTTCCTACTATTTAAATACAATTTTACGGTGTTTTTGTGTGTGTGTGTATGTGTTTGTGTGTGTGTGTAAGTGTTTTTTTTTTATTTACGCCTTCGGTATTGACGTTGAGGAGGAAAAATCGCTAACGATTTCAATCTACTTATATAATTATTGATATTTTCACCTTTTTCCACGCTCAATAATCAATTTTTCATTAGTTGATCATATTTAATTAAATAAAAAAAAATATATATGTATAAATTCTTTAAAATCTGATAAAATTGTTTTTATTATTTTTTTACGTGTGAAAAAAATAAATAAATCACAATTAAAAAAAAGAAATGGCAAATTTAAGATTATGCGATTAATTTGATCCTGCATTAAGCTCAGATTATGCTTACACTGATGATTGGTTATCCCGAGGGTTTAATATGTGTGTTTTTTTTTAATTATTAATTTTTTTTTTTTACTTATATGCTCTCTTCAATCTTTAATTTCCCCATATAAATATTACTTTAACAGTAAGCAGAGTGTATCTATTGCATAGAGAGTGACGATATAGTTCTATACATTTTTTTTTTTATTTTATCGATTTTTTTTTTAGGATAATAAGACTTTTGAGATTGTAAAAATCATCAAAAAATCTATCACAATTACCATTTACGTAACAAGTAATCCGCTTATTTTTTTTTTGTCATTTTTTTCATTTTTTTTGTTTTTTTTTTAGATATTATTGTAATTTAAACATCAAGGCAAATAAGGGGTGAATTTCAACAATGGCCTAAATTGGCCAAGTAGTCTTCCACAGATAAAAATTCATGTAAATATAGTAAATCTATACTAAAATATTCAAGTATGTATAAGGTGAGCGCAATATAATAATTTTGTGAGGTAAAAGACCCTCTCGTTAATGGTCATTCATTCGTTACACATATAAGATTTTTTTTTTTGCATTCTTGATCAACTCATCAAAATGACTGGCGAAAACATTTGCAACACTCATCTCCCCCTCAACCGTATTATGTATATATATTTTTATCCGATAAGTATTAATTCATTATGCTTTTTTTTTTTTTATTTTTAGCGACTGGTGGATTTTTAATAGTGGGCGTAGCGTGTGTTATTTATGTCGTTGTGCAAATCTGACATCTGAACACACCAATTATTATTATTATTTTTTTTTCTGATCGTCATATCTCACATGCTGAGTGACGAATTAATTTTCTTGTATTTTTCTTTTTTTTCCTTTTCTAATTATTAATATTTACCTAGCAACAACATCAGAGACTCTTTTAAGGACACAACTTATCCTGACGATACTATTATCACAGGCATTATTCTTTATAACTCTGCTAAACCAAGACTATATATAATATATTAATATTTAAATATTTCCAGAAGTTTTTATATACTATTATTAATTTTCTTTCAGATTTTTTTTTTTTTTTTTTTTCTTAATCGCATTCACGGCTTATTTTTTTATATATATATATAAAATTGAAACTTGCAACGATTACCGGGTAAATATGAATTTTGTGATTAATTTAATTCTTATTTAATAAAATAGGCTTATTGCGGACAAAAAACCGATTTTTCTGGCTATTATTTGACAAAACAAAAAAATCTTAACCATTACTTTCATACAATTTTTTGTTTTATTATTATTCCGGTTTTTGTTTTATCTTTTACCCGATAATTATTATACTTCCTCATTTTAGTATCGCCATTTTTTTTTTTTTTTCAATATATAAATATTTGATACGATTTATTTTATAAGTAAATCTTTGAAAGCTTGCATATATATAAATTACACATGAATTCGCGACTAGTCGAATGTTTTGGTATGGCAAGAAAAAATATATCGATAATACAAGACGAATTCGCCCCCAAATATAACACAGTACAACGAACAGTCAAATATACCACGCCTAGCTACAGTTTTCTCACCCTTTTTCAATTTAAATATTCTTCTTCTTTTTTTTTTTTTTTTTTTTTAAGTTTTTTTTATCCAATCCAATAAGGCTGATCATGTAAACAACCCTAAAAAATATGTGTTTCTATATATGTGTGTGTGTGTTTCATGTGTATTTTTTTTTCTCGAGTGTACGGTAGTATTTTGTCGTCCCTTACTGTTAGTATTCTATTTTTTATACACATATATATGTATAATAAATACATATACATATATATTCATAAATAGAAAGTTGATTTTTTTTTTAATTATTTAAATAAAGTATAGCGTCAACAGTTAACCACACGGTTTATTACATTGATTTAAGAATTTTTTTTATGCAATAAATTTTTTTCTTTTCCCTTTGTGGCCTCTATACAAATTTGAAGAACGATGACAATTATCGTTAATTATTATTATTATTATTTATTTTTTTTTTTGTATTTTTTGTTTGTATCTTTTTTTTTGTTTTTTTGTTTTTTTTTTTTATTTTTATTTTTTTATCACTAATTTTTCATGAATAAAATTTTTTTGCTTGCTTGAAAATAATCAAAAATATTTGCCTAGCACCACGGGAACCAATAAAAATTCACACACGCAAAAAATCCTACATTTATATATATATATATATGTATTTTTTTCCATACCATGGACCACATCAAGTTTATCCTGAGTAAATATTGTAATCATTTATGTATATCTCGTCTAATTTAACAACAATATTGTACGAGAAAAGTGTTTTTTTTTTTTTTTTTTTTTTGGGGGGGGGGGGGTTTCAAGGACCAGAATTTACTAACAAGTTTTGAGGTGATTTTTTGTTTTGTTTTCTAATGATAATAAAATAAATCTCTTGTTTGTCTGTCATACATATTTAAAATAGAGAAAAAATGAAAAAAAAGTGACTTTGAGATGTCAGGCTAACAAAAAGTGCAAATTTATAACGAGTAAAAAATAATTTAACATCTCAAAGACAAGAAAAAAAAAAAAAAAAATTTCTCGTTACTCTAAGAAACAGACAAGAGATTTTTTTTTTCTTTTTCAAATGGAAGTCCGTAATTTATTTTGTCGATTATCGCGATGAGTATAGAGAATAAATGAGCTTCACACGAGAATGTTTGTTGTTTTTTTTTGTTTACACAACGATATATATATCTACTTAAAACTGTTTCAATATTAATCTAGATCTCGAATAATTCGCACCTTAATCGATAATTAACTCTTAATCCCCGTTTTTTTTCTCCTACACAATTTTTTTTTTTTTTTTTTTTTACGGATATTTCAGATAATAGGAGAAAGATAGAGGTTTTATTATTATTATTAATTCTTTTTTTTTAATATATATATATATATATATATATAGAGCGTTCAAAAAAATTTGAGCACAACTGATAAGACAGTATTGATGGAGGGGGGGATGACGGTGCTTTGTATGAGACTAGACTTACTTTGATTTATGATCAAATATTTAAAATACTGACATGTCAAAAGTGATGTTCAACGACCATTTTTGACAAAAGGCCATTGTAAAATTGCTTTTTCAGCTAATTATAGTGCAAAGTCATGCCATTATAGCACGCAATGCAATATACACTTATCTACCATCTGGGTCTGGAGATTTGATACTCGTTTATATGGAATTTATCATGGTTATTATTTTTTTTTTTGTTCAGTTTGGCAGTTGACCAAATGCAATTCTCTAAATAACTATAATTATACTGTGTTTGGTCGGAGATGTACGTTATAATCCTCACACTGTCCGTCGGTAATTTTTTTTTTAATCCGATTTTGTACCATTTTGTATACTCACGTCAAATTCACGTTCTTGATGTTATTATTTTTTTTTTTACTATTATAAAGAGAACACACAATAAATTACAGCTACAATAAAACTTGTGTGCTGCTTGTAATCTAAAAATGCTTAGTTTTAACCCTTAAATTTTTTTTTTTTGTTCTCATTTGACTATTGCTTTGATAGGCCAAGAAAATCAACTAGTTTAGACAAGATTTGTCTGTTGTTTTTTTTTTACCTTTCGTTGATAGCAGCACGAACCCCAAAAAGAGCGCGGCATGCAAGAGGAAGCTGTGACGACGTTACAATTGGTCTTTTCCCACCTCATACGATGTAGAGTGTGTTGAGTACAAGAACGTGATGATTGTTTTTGGCCAACGTTACGATGTAACCTTCGGAAGTTATTTTAAGGCCGCAGCAACGAGATACCTGTAATAATTGTGAGACAAGCATTAAAATTTAGCTGACATCGTGAAATATATGTATGAAAATTATATATCTATATCTTAAAATTATCCGAGCACTGTGATCCGTGCCAAATTTTTACGTAATACGGAAAATTCTCGGATATTTAAGGATGTATACAGGAAAATGTTGACATAGTGAAAAACTCGATTTTGAAAATATTATTATATTGAAAACTATTAGCCCGGTGAACTTTTGACCCTGAATCTTTTTTCTAGAGAATTTCATGAGCTATAAAAACGATTATATGCAAAAATTCTTTAAAATCTATATTTTACGAGATAATCATGATTGAACAAGATTCTAAATAAATTGATTTTTCTCTAATCTCTTAATCAATAAAATTAACATCGATTTACCGTTTAATAATTAATAAAAACATTTTTCTTTTAGTATGGTAATAACAAGTAAATTCTACTCCAAGTGAAAAAATAAATATTGCAAAAATTACCCTATTTATTCGAATCGATAAAATCACAAATTGCAATTTTTTGAAAATATCTCGAAAAGTATCGATGCAATGAAATTTGACACTGAATGTTTTTTCTAAAGAATTTTACGAGCTACAAAAATGATCTCTAGCAAAAATCCTTTAAAACTGATAGTTTACAAAATAATCAGGATTAAAAGAATTTAGTTGTTACTAATATTTTTTATCAATTAAACACAGGCTTACCTTCACGTAGGGGCATTCAAATTCTGAGATGAGTGAACCATCTCGTGAAAATACGGCAACGTGAAAACGATTGCCATGAGAATCGCCAATCAGAACATCTCCAGCATCGCTTATGTCAATCCCATTTGGGAAATTTGTAACATTCTCACAGCCAATGCGACGCAGGAAATGACCATCTTCATTGAATACCACTACGCAATGTCCTTTGAAGTCACAAACAAAAAATTCCTTGCCTGAAAAACGAAAAAAAGGCGATATTTAAAGCCCTTAAAGCTCTAAGAAAAAAAAAACAATGAAAAAGTATGAAATTTTCGCGTCATAAATTCATCTTTTTAATTTTTTTAACTTTCCAATAAATAGTATTTATTGAAAGTAATTTAAAAACGGAATTTGAAAGTCTGAAAATAAAAAAAAAAATTTGATTTCATTTATAATTTACTTTTTTTTTCATATAAATTCATGACGCAAGAATTTAACTTTTTTTTCGTAGACGAATGAAAGAAAATTTTGTTTTCTTACCACTGATTGCAATATCACTGGGCTCACGCATATAATCACTGCAATCGAACCAACTAAGAAGATTGCCGGTATCGCTAATGACGAACACAGTAGGTGACACACTGTCGACGGCTACTATATGCCCTTGACTCGTGACAGCAAGGCCCGCGACAATGTCGATGTAACGAATAGCTATTTTCTTTATAAAATGTCCATTTTTCGTGAAGATTTGCATACGAGAACGCTCGTTTCCACGATCACAAACCACAAATTTTCCACAAGTTCGCATGACCGCAACTTTTCTCGGATACCACAGCTGTCCCTCTTCCTTGCCCGGAATTCCAAATTGCGATTTAAATGAACCCTTTTTATCAAAAATCTGAAAATCATAAATTAATTAACATCTTATATCATTCAATTTCAATAATATATCGAACGATATCTAATTAATCTCTACTAAAAAATTGTCATTGTCAAAAAACTAACATTTTTTTTAATACATAAAAAATTCTTCTCGAGTTTTTTTAATTTTTCTACAATTCTCTGTAGATTAAGAGAAACAAATTTTATTATTATTTTTTTTCATTTGAACCCGACAAGAGTTTTCAAGTATAAAAATAAGCCATTTTGAACGGCAAGCGTTGAATTCCAATTAAAAAAAAAATATTTATAATGAAAAAACTTGATTTTTTCACATAAAAATTGTTAGGAGAGATTAAGTATATTCCTTATAATATTTTATTTTTGATTTTTCATACTTGAATTCTGTGGTTATTTGTGTCTGCAACAATAATATCCTCATCGGTACCAAGGCAAAATCCATGTGGCGAATTAAACTGTCCCTTGCTAGGTCCAAGTTGGCCAAATTTCGAACGAATCTGCATGGCTGTTTGCTTGGTATTGGGGAAACGTGAATGGTTGTAGTTGCCGGTTCCCGTGCCAGCAACGCTGTTACCTGCCACCACTGACATGTTGTGTATTGATTCACCCTTGAGGTCATCTGCAATGCAATCGTTAAAATTGTAGCAAGTCAAATAAACTTTTTTCCACCAGTCCCCAAAAATATTAACATCAAAATTACTAAATAATATATTTAAAAAAAATTTCGACCTGGTCCCTGTGATAAAATAGGTGATGTAGAATTTGATATGGGCTGATAACCACTATTTAACAATGTGTTTCCAGCCAAGGGTCCAAGATTCGTAGGTTCAGTCAATACTGGTGATGAGACACGTCCAAGTACACCAAGGCCACCGCCGCCATTCATCGTTGGATTGCCCAAATCTTGAAAAAAAAAATTCTTATTTTATTAAATATTTTGAAAACTCGACACAAAAGTCTTCTAAAAAAAAAGTAAAATATTTGCATGGTAAATTTTTGTCCTATTATTCCGTAAAAGGTTGAAAATCTAAAAAAAAAAAATTGATTTTCAACTTGTGTCGCGCCAGAACAAAATGACGGCCAGCATTTTTAATATTTATTTCCCGTAAATATTGTCTTCAAAAAATTAATTGATTTCATAGAGAAAATGTGATTAAATAAAAAACAATTTTAATTAATTTAATACAATTTTTTTACCTTGACTACCGAGTGAATTTCCAAGCTTGGCAAGGGCCTGTAAGTTGTTGATGGCGTGACTTGAGCTGAGATCACCGGAGAGTAAATCAGCCAGAGTAAAGGACGGAGTTGGACTAGGATTAGAGCTAGTCGCAACTACACTGGCATCATTAAGATCAACTTTCTCCGCGAGGCTGGCCAATTGTTGCAGATTGTACTCCTGGATGCTGGTAAATCCATGGATCGAGGGACCTGGAGGAAGGGAAACTGGTGGCGGTGGTGGAGGAACATTTTGGGGACTGGATGTGGGAGCAATGATAAAAGAAGGTTCACCTTCGAAGGAAGATTGCATGGATGTGGGTAGCGAGATGGGCGAGGTTGTGCTGATAGAGTGTGAGCATGGAATAGGAACTATTTGTCCCGTCACACTTGGCAAACTTGCAATTATGTCGGACGAAGTTTTCCTGGCCGGTGTGTTCTCAGTTGTAAAGTGGCCAAAGGTCTCCTTGATCGCCCGATTAAATTGGTCATAGTCCGTTTGAAATTCAATGGAGAATTTGATGTTTGGATTTGGCGTGTTGTCAATTAAATTCATCAATTGATTGGCCACCGGTCGCTTCAATGCCAAAATTTCCGTCGAGTCACCGTACTCGAGAAGTCGCGAAGTAAATCGACAGGCATCCTCAATTTTTTCTATGGTCTTTTCAACGCTGTGAAGTGTATCCATAATCTGGAGCTCGCGCTTGGAATGCAGTTGCTCCAAATCCTTCAGTGCATTGTCGCGACACATCTCTAATGCCGCCTTGTAACTTTGAAAGGCTTCGACAATTAAATCTTTCGCTTGATCATGCTGAGTTTGAAGTTCACTCAGAGCATTCTCAAGCTGTGATGTCGTTTGTTCACAGTCGGTTATTTTAGCTTTTGTTTCCGACATTAAATTCACGAGTTCCTCTTTTTGTCGGCCTTCAGCATCGACAAATCTCTCGTACTGATGTTCCGGTGCTTTGTGCTCAACCAAGAGACACTCGTTGCATATTGGCTCTTGACATGTGTAGCAGTAAAATTTGGTGTTCTCCGCTGTGTGATATTCACAAAAAATAGGCTTGTGAATAGGTAATGCTGTCTTGCTAGATCTTTTTAGATCCTCAAATGCTATGACATTGTGACTCTCAAAACAGCGCATAAATTGATGAGCAGTGTTGCAATTTGGACAGAGAAAATTTGCACAATCTGAGCATCGCGCTACAGCGCTCTCTTTAGTTTTACACGAAGTACAGAGAACTGTCATATTTTCTATTGCCGACATATCGAGAATATTTGTGAGGACATAGTCGCAAGGAAGTGATGCTGCACCCTTGGGCCCAACTACAGTTTGTTGTCCACACATGGGACAGTTGAGCGTCGAATGTTTTGTCATGCCGTCATCGCTCATCAGCAGCTTATCCAAGCAGTTTTCACAAAAAACATGAAGACAGGACAGCAACCGAGGCGACGACAATTTTTCTTTACACAGTGTGCAAGCTTCTGAGCTTGTAGTTCCATTTCCATGAGGCAGTTCCTCCAGTGCATCTCCCGAATCACTTGGATTTATATTTTCAATTCCATTGGACTCGCTGATATTCCAATCATTCAGCAGCTCACCCTCGACGTCCTCCAAATTTTCTTGTACGGTCGTTATCATCGTCGAAGGGGCCGTTGGCACGGCTATCGTTGACGATGCCATATCTTTTTATTTATTTATTTTTTTGTTCTGTATTTTAAATAGTAATAATACTTTTAGATGAGGGATTGTCTCTATTCTCACTGTCTGACACGACCCAACTTCACCTGGGACGATGCGGCTCGCGATCTTTCAATGCCAAATAGTCGCCGCACGTTTTCTCGTAACAATTTATTATCATTTAATATATTATATATTATATTTTTAACTTCTATCCTTGACTATGCGTCAACTTCTAGACTGTCCAAGCAACGTGTGTAAGCGCGTTACATTTTATGGACTCAAGTCGCAAGGCGCCATAATCGATAGAGATAGAGAAAAGACAAAACACTTCGTTAAACACACAACTGCCGACGAAAGAGATTTTTATACGTGTATATATATGATTGGCGTGAAATATGCTGCAATTTTTGTTCTTTATCGATCGCGACGTGCAATTGACGGGCCACGGAATAAGGGCTTACCTCAATACATTCCTGAGGACCAATATTTTTTTCTTTCTAATTTTTTTTTTTAGCAACACACAGGTATACACGTTCGTAGCAATAAACACACGAATGAGCTTTTGGGTATATATACCAGTGGTGTGTGTGTGTATGAAGACTCGTTGCGCCTACATACTGTGGTCTATTGCGTTTATCCTCTTCTCTCCACCGCCCCTTTAATTCATCCTTGTTGTCGTCAGCAAAACCGCCACTAATCCCGCACAATACGCGTATAATTTGACGATCAACATTTGTTTTATCACTCGCCGATCGCTGGCTTCTCTTGTTGTACTTCTCACTGCCGTTTGCTTTGGTCAACTATTGTTAGTTTTCAGACCACGAGAGCCGATAAATTTCACAGTCGTCAGCAACGGATAAAAGTTGTACGTTTTCTAACGCAAAAGAACACGCTCGATGCTTACATAGACGACACACGATGCGCAAAACGAATTAAGCTTGCGAAGTAGGAATTTTTTTAGAGAGCCAATTTGCGCATGCGGTTTGGCGCAGACACAAAATGGCGTCGACCTAGAGAGCGCGCCAGTAGTCGCATCCGGCTGTTTGATTTCGACCAATCGAAACCGACCGAGAGAGCGCGCCAGTAGTCGCATCCGGTTGTTTGATTTCGACCAATCGAAACTCGTCTTCCGACCAATAATCGTTCCGGATTGGTTGAGATAGATTCGATGCAATATGTCCGTCACTTTAGCTATATATTTCCGTAACTTTCTTTGCTCATATGGAAAATTGGCAATTTGATGTCGGATAATTACATGCATACATACACACACACCAGGCAGATGTATCTGCACTGATATATATTTAATTAATACAATAATGATTCGTCTCAAGTGACAACAACTCGCACAGCGAGATCAAACTCATGGTCATCTTTTCATAAATTAAAAAAAAATTTTTACAGTAGCTGCTTGCATGTGAAATTGGAGTAGAGTATCACGTAGTCACGTCAATTTAGCTCCATATTTTCGAGTGTTTTATGAGTGATAAATTAATAATTTATAACAAGATGAATGTGATGGAGTTAATTAAAATTGGCAAGGTAAGTTGGATATAGTACTGTGATTTTTTTGTTTCGTTATTGAATGTCTTATTTTGATGTATATAAACAATAAAATCAAAATTTTTTTTACAGATTGAAAATGTTAGGATGTTGGATAATTATAGCAATAATCATTCTACCGGAACTTTATACTTAACTGCAACCCATTTAATATTTATGGATCCAAATGCTAAGCGACAAATATGGGTTTTTAATACACACATAGCTAGTATAGAAAAACAACCGTTGACAACTGCAGGATCACCGTTGCATATCAAGTGCAAGCACTTTTTAACTATGACATTTGTTATCACGAAAGAGAGAGACTGCCACGATATTTACGTCACATTAACAAAACTCTCATCACCAGGTAAACAATATAGTATTAGAATTTTTAAACCAAATTTTAATTAAAAATCTCATGAATTTCAGCTCGAATCGAGGATCTTTACTGCTTTAATTCTGGAATCAATAAAGATTCCGAACCAAAATCTGACGGCTGGAGTTTATTCGACTTGCAAAGCGAATTCTTGCGACAGGGCCTTCCCAATGCCGAGTGGGCTTTGTCGGATTTAAATTCAAATTACCATCTTTGTAATACTTACCCTAGATACTTGTACGTCCCGACAACTTGTACAAACAGTGTCCTACTTGGTAGTGCGAAATTTCGGAGCAGAGGACGTCTACCGGTTCTTACGTATCTACACGTGAACAAGGTTTGCACCTGATGAAATTATTTCTAGTATTTTCTAGCTCCTAAAGTGGTGATATTTACAGGCGGCAATTTGTCGATGCAGTCAACCTCTGTCGGGATTCAATGCTCGATGTCCCGAGGACGAGCAAATGCTCTACTACATTTTGTGCACGAATCCCAATTCGAGATTCATGTACGTTGTGGACACAAGGCCAAGGGTAAATAAATAAACGCAAAAAATACACTTGATAGTTTTTGATGATTTTTTGCTTTATCAGATTAACGCTATGGCCAATCGAGCAGCCGGTAAAGGGTATGAAAATGAGAATTTTTACGACAATATAAAATTCCGATTTTTCGGCATTGAAAATATCCACGTGATGCGGACAAGTCTGAATAAATTGATGGAGTGTACGTAAAAATAATTAAATTACAATTTTATAATGGAATTATATAAAATTTTCGGCGTTGCAGTGCAGCGAACAACGTCAATGTCTGCATTTCTCAGCGGACTCGAGAGTAGCGGCTGGCTCAAGCACATTCGATCGATCCTGGAGACTGGATGGTTCATTGCTAAAGCCGTATCTAGCGGTACGACGGTAGTGGTGCATTGCAGTGATGGCTGGGACCGCACTGCTCAAGTGTGTTCAATAGCTGCTCTTCTTCTAGATCCATTTTACCGTACAATACAGGGATTTCAGGTAGAAAAATCACTCAAATAGAATATAAAAGTAAATTTTTCTAACAAAACGTACAAAAAAATTTTTAAAAAAATTGTTTTCAGGCTTTAATAGAAAAAGATTGGCTGGCGTTCGGCCATAAATTTAGCGATCGTTGCGGTTTCATCAAAGTCGATCCCAAAGAACTTGCGCCAATATTTACCCAGTTTATTGACGCGACTTATCAATTAGTTCGACAATTTCCGTACATGTTTCAATTTAATGAAAACTTCCTACTCACACTGCACGATCATGTACACAGCTGTAAATACGGCACATTTATTGGCAACAGCGAGTGCCAGAGAAACGCATTGCGGTAAGATTTTACGCTGCATTGAATTTTTTTAAACGTATTAGTTGGATAGTTATATTTGCAGATTGTCAATGAAAACCTACTCTCTGTGGGGTGATATAGCAACGCAAATTAACGAGTACATCAATCCATTGTATGCCTGTAAGCGATACAAAGATGAGTGCAATAAAATATTAGAACCGGATTTATCACCACAAAGTATCGAGTGAGTAAATAGAAGACCTTGCTACTTCGAGTTAAATAACACGGGATCTTTTGCAGGCTTTGGCGGGGTTTATATTTCCGTTTTGAAAACGGAATCCATGCGCGAGAAGTCGCCGAGGACAATTTACTCACGCTACACGACCACATGTCCTCACTGGAGGATCACGTGAAGCTCCTCGTTAAAAGAGTCAATAATTTGCGTCAATTGAAGGCGAATAATGTGCAAAAATGCAATTCACAACCAAAGTATCTGTTCGATAATGAGTTTAGCAAGGACGAGACAACGGAGAAACTCATTGGGAAATCTGTGGATGAGGACGAGAGAACAAGGACCAAAACACTCATTGATCAAGTGGAAATTGAGCTGAGGAGCGTTGCTCTTGATTGGAAATCACGCAGCAAAGTTGAAGAGTGCAGTTGCTGTATAATGTTTGATGCCTTCAACAAGAAGGTATAACTAATTATTAAATTTTTAACGATTTTTTTTTTTTTTTGTAGCGCTGAAAAAAAAAGAAACAAATAGAGAAACTTTGCGTCATAAATTCTCATTGGAAAAAATTCAATTTTGAGTCAATGCTCTGTGGTTTCAGTTTTTTTCATTCAATTAAATTTTGTTATTTTTAACCTCATAGTGGACAGTATTCCAAGAAATAATTTTATTTATGACTTAATTGAAGTGCCTCGACCCATAATTATTTATGGGTCGTGGAATCTCGGATCAGTAATCACGTTTATTCATAAAAATTCATGACGCAAAATTTTTTTTCTCATACTTTATCGTAGCGCGAGCAACATTAATTACTGTTTTCAATATTTTCTCTATTTTATATTTCAGAAACACTGTTGGTCATGTGGAAATGTATTTTGTACTCGATGTATGGGCGTTCAAATTTCCCTACCGGGTCATTTTTCTCAACGTACTGTGCCCACATGTAAATTATGCTCAGAGTCATTATTACTTTCACCTGCGTAAAGTTAGAACCGTTAAACTTTGTGCCATTATTACAACAGTTGACTTAAACATTAACTTCATTTAAGTTTTACAAACGTCAAAAGATTTCAATATAATTTTATAAAATTGTGCCCCGCAGGATTGATTAAGGTTTCAACTACTAGGTCACATTATTATTTAAGATTAAATAATAATCATATAATACATTAAAATTTTTATTTCACACAATTGAGAGTCTATTATACTCCATACTTAAATATGCTGGATTGGAAAATGTGCTCAACATCGAATTATTACTTCATCGTGTTGGCGTGTTTTGTCCAATTTATATTTGGTAGTGACGAAAAAAAAAATCGGTCAATAAAATTCAATTGCACATACAGTGTAACAGGAGGGAGTTTGAGGTAGAGGTAGGGAGGTCGTGTAAGTAAAAATCCGAAAGTAGATACGAACACACCCAGAATGGAATAAAGCACGTAAAAAACAAAACATTTAGCCTCTACCCATGTGTGAAAAAATGCAAACACCGTAAACTACAATTTTCATTTAACCACAATTAATTGCATTGAACGAGTAAATGATTAGATTTGAGTGTTTTCACGAAAAAATATAATGATTATCGCCTCATCTCGTGCAATAAATTAATGTCAAACGTAAAATGAGATGGCGTTGTGTAATGAAGGGGATAAATCTAAAAGAAAAATACCATTTAAACAATACAAACACATGCGCCTTCACTTTCAATCATTCCATTGACTCGAGCGACCCTCAAATGTAGTTTTATAATTAAATGCATGGCCTTGATGTGGAAAAAAAAATTTTCCCAGTCGCGTCGGTGTGATTTTTAATTGTTATCAATGGTATCGCATAGACTCGAGTTCATCCGTGATAACTGGTGAACCGTGGAATGCATATATATTACATATAATTCGATGGTAATCAGCCTAACCTTTTTTTTCTTCCTATTGTTGCACGAATCTATTCTTTGTTGGGTTTTCTTCGACGCGGACCATCACCATCGCCCGCATGCTGTTCCTAAACAAGCCGGAAATTCATGACAATGACGAAAATAAATTTTTTTCTAACTCAATTAAATTCAATTTACCTTATCACTGTCTACGGCTTGTTCATTTTCACTGATATTTTCTTCTTTCTCGTCGGTTGGCTCCTCTTGAACCTCCTCGACAGTCGCACCATCCTCTGCCGGCTCATTCAGATCCTCTTCACTAGCATTTAGCAGCTCTTTGTCACCAAAAGTTTCTTGTTCTTGTTTTTCCTGAGTCGCAAAAAAAAGTTTAATAGCACTTGCGATTTATTAAACGAGACTTTAATAGCTACTAGGATAGTTGTGAAAATACCTGGGACGAGAAGCAGCAGCAATATATCAGAATAATTACGGGTATGCCAACAATTATTATGTACACAGCCCAGATCCACGGGTGTTCGCTCGTGAAGTTCACAAACTGGCGCCAAATACTCCACTAAAATTGCAAATAGCAGTACTACATTAATTACTGGCTCACTACAGTCTAAATTACGTCAATACTGGCGACAGGGCACATAAGGCATCCTGGACAGACCTAAAACTAAAATTACGTAGATAAAATCGTAAATTAGCTGAAAAAATTCTTTACTTCAATCAATTTTTTGATGCTACATAACCAAAAAATGTCGATAATTTCAGAATTTCCAATGAGGAACCTTTGAGAAAATTTATCTAAACAATAAAAATTACTTTTTTTCATAAACCCAAGCAACACAAATTGTAATCAACAAATAGAACTCAATAAAAAGAACAAATTTCAAATAGATTAAGGAACACCAAGATAAATTCGAGTTCAACGAGCGCAGGGAAAATTCATCAATCTGACGCGCGCATTTCTATACCTCCTGGCTTCGTCGATAGAGATACCAGATGTAAATTGCAATGGGTATGGTACAGTAGATAAAATAGGCCGCCCACCAGCCTGGTTTATGATTCATTGACCGCATCACGCGCCCCCAAATGGTGGCCTGTGTGCGATCGCATCATAAAATCAAACTCCATGAAATCGAGTGTTTCCACTCGACCAAGGGTGCATTTAATACAAATTTATGGCTAAAAAAAATATCTAAACACGTCTACTCACTCCATCCTTTTCGATTTTCTGCCTGTGAATCTCGAAGGAGTCGTCAGCCCACTTTTTAGCCACGTCCTCGTCGTCGGTGATGATTAAATTGTCAAAAAATATGTCTGGCGACATGGACCACAGCTCAAACCCAATAGCATGCTGTAAACAGTAAAAAAAATTAATTTACTCCACTGTATGGCATTATAAAGCCTGAGGTAATAATTTTTTTACGTACAATTGGCGTCATTTTAAACGGATGTTCATCATTGAAGTAATCAGGATTGTGAATGAGTCGTGGCTTCCATTTTCCCTTGTAATTCGGATTGTCAATGAGTGGAGGCATCCATTTGCCCTTGTATTTCGGGTTTTTCTTCATATTCTGCTTGTAGGGACCACAACCAGGTGCATCGGCACATTTGGGGTTTAAAACCTCAGGTGCCTTCCACTCTCCGTCCATTTCCTCGTCCCAGTCCTCGGGTTTCACGGCGTCAGCGTTGGGAATTGTTTTTGGCTCGTCTTCCAGCCAACCTTCCGGCATTGTGTCGTCCTCGTCGATAATTTGCGCTGGTGCGTCCTCGTCCCAATCTTCAGGCTTTGATGCCGTTGGATCCGGGATTTTCTCCCTCTCGTCCCAATCTTCGGGTTTCGTGTCATTCTGGTCCTCGATCTCAAGCGGCGGGTTAACGGGTGGCGTAAAATCATCAAGGAGCGAGCCCTCATTCACAACCTTGTTGTCGACTTTGACCTGGAAACTGTTGTCAGGGTTGACCATCAGTGTGTAAAGATGCGGTATTTTATCCTTGAAATATTCTTCCAATCGATCTTTTGGCTTTTTGCAGTGTTTTTCCTCAATACTGCCATTGACCGGGTTTTTGTGTCGGAAGATAAAGTGAAGCTTGTGATCATTTCCACACTTGTCAGGCCCAAACATAATCGTGTAGGGTGTCTTGTCGTGAAATTTCTTTAAATCAACGTGCTGCGAATCTTGGCTCAGTAATTTTAGGTAGGCTCCACCACATTCCTGACCATCCTGAAAGTTCACTTCGTACTGAACGATCAGCGGTTTGTTGTCAAACTTAAATGGCTTGTTCAGAAGCGTTGAAATGGCGGCATGACGGGCCTTACTCTTGAGAACCAAACCTAAATCACCCTCCTGGCCATTTCTGGACGCCGATTCGACCGACCAAATGCCTGAAAAACAATATATATATTTTATTAGATATGTAAAAAAGTATGTCATACAAATTACTTACCGTCATATTTAGCAATGTCTTCATCAATTCCTTCTTTCTTGGCTTCAGAGTGAATCCATACTGCTTTAAATCTCTCATGGTTATCAAAGTTTTCAGCTAAATAGGCAAATCCTGAGACGACAGGACTGGAATAAACAGTCTTTTCATCGTTATTTATATTATCTGCATGATGAGCGTCATTTGTTGTGATAATATAAAATGTCAAGCATGAAATACTAATGGTAACCACAAATCCAAGTATCCAATATTTAATATTACCCATTTTTATTATTCAATCTGGAAAGAATAAAATTCCATTTTATCTATTGCTCTTTGAGTTATTTCAATAATTAATTTATCCATCACAAGACAATCAATACGTGTGTGCCACAGACATTGTGACATAATTAAATTACTCAACGATAAGCCGGAAAGGTGTATATTATGATCATTTATACTTGAATATAATTATTATATACACTTACCCACAATACACACACAAGATAATACTAAATTCTGATCGTGCAGTTCCTCAGCATAGCTTTTTACGTAAATAAAAAAAAAAAAACAAAACTCGACTTTTATTTACCAAAAAGTTTTAATAATTCAAGTTTTTTATTTAATTTATTTACACGTAAGTTTATTAGCTTTCATGCGTTCTAAAAGCATCGATGATTTGCCGGAAAATGACGACATTGACGATTGACGAAATATATATCAGGGAGTGTCGGGCTTCAAAAGATGACGAAAAACCATCGGATTTTCCGACTGTCGAGTAACGCACTCTGCAGGAAATACACCTAAATTACACTTTTACTGCTGCACGTAACCAATCAGTGACTATTATTTGATTTATCAACCAATCAACGATAAAAATCTTCTGGAAGTGACCAATAATTTGCGTTGAAATTGAAAAAGACTGTGATTCATGTGATAAATATATGCTGAAGGCTGTATTTTGGTTAGTTTGAGAACACTGCATGACGCAATATGGTCCGATCCCTCGTGCTGTCGATGATTGGCTGTCACGAGGGTCGGCTGATAATGTGTTTGTATTACATTTTTAACAACGAAGTGGCGTTTGATCACTGTGCATTATTAAAATATTATTAAAAATAGGCACAATTAGGTGCCTGGGAAATTTCACTGACAATGGCCAATTCTAATAATTGGTCCATATTGCCGGACAATGAATTGTCAACATATCCATCCGCAACTGGTTTTAATTTAAATGATATGCCGAATTTCGATGGTACGTACACAGCGCAATATTCCACCGACCTTTTTCTTTATTTATCTGTAGATATTAAGTCAATAAGAACGTGAAATCCAGCTACACTGAGCTACTAGAAGCGTTTCTTATCAGTCCGTTTTTTTCATCATCAGAATTTATGAACAATTGCGAGCACGAATTGATGAAGGATGGCAATCTCTTTCCGGATGATGCATTGCTCAACGAAGAAGAGGACCCGTTGATGATGGAGAGTGACGAGTTTGGTATGCCCATAGGAATACCCACATCTGATGACTTGAACAGTACACTTGAACAATACGTCGAGACGAATGTTCTAAACTTTCCCAGCGAAATGGGAAAAGTGCCATTTACGCGACAGGATGCGACAGTGGAGGCTCGTAGACCTTCAAACTCCCCACAAGCCTCGAATTCTCCTCAGCGTCCATCGCAAAAAGTAGTCGCACAGCCAACACACACGGTCTTCACTTCGCAGTACCCAATTCCACAGAGCATTAATTTCATACAATCTCCTTTGATTACATTGGCGCCGGTCGGTCAAAATCCTGCGAAAATGCTTGTTCCAACGACATTTATAAAATCCGAGCCGGTGTATCCGCGCGGAACGACAACAGTATCATCTGCGCCTCGTCAAATCCACACGTTAGTCAACGCTGCAAATGGAACAACCGTCCTTACAACAGGTAAACTAAGATTCAAAAAACAAGGATATATGAACATTGTGATAATATTTCAATGTTTCAGGCATCATGCTCGAGACTGAGAAGGTTCAAATCAACCGTATCAACACCACTCCGCCAGTTGGTGTGCCAAAAGTGCGCGAGGTTAAGAGGAGCGCTCACAACGCGATAGAGCGTCGTTATCGCACATCTATCAACGACAAAATTATCGATCTGAAGAATATGATTGTCGGCGTTGAGGCAAAGCTCAATAAATCAGCGATCTTGCGCAAGACAATCGAATATATCGAACATTTACGGAGAGAAAATTCCAAGTTACATGCTCAGAACACGGCTCTAAAGATTTCAGCACAAAGGCAGAATTTGCACAATCTTTTGTCGTGTGGAGACCTCACTCCACCACGATCCGACACGAGCGAACCGTCAATGTCGCCAGTATCGGCCACACCACTGTCTCCGGCTTCTCCACCGACAAGAGATGAATTGGACGATCCTCACCTGCAAACCTCGCCGCAGAGATCTGTCAGCGGTCTTGGCGACCACACAAGACTTACTCTCTGCGCAGTTTTCCTCTTGTGCATTGCGTTTAACCCCTTGGGAAAGGCCATGAACTGCATCGAGACCTTCGACAGCGACTACGCAGAGACACGACTCGAGGGAAGGAGCATTCTTACGCACCACGATCAAGAACTTTCAGATTCTCGTGTGTGGAGCAGCTTTATTGTCTGGATAATTAATATTTTACTGATGGCCGGTGGCTTGTGTCGTTTGCTTCTCTATGGAGACCCCATTATCCCGGCTGAGAGTAAAACTTTCTTGGAATTGAGGCGCTGGCGTCGGCAAGCCGAGTTCCACATGGCGTGCAATGACTTTGACAAGGCATACTTGGGATTGCATCAGTGTTTGGGCTACTTTGGACGCTCTATACCGTCGTCACAAGCGGGAATTGCACTGGCAACTCTCTGGCAAATTATTCGGCAGGTTTTACACAAACTGCTGATCGGCCGGTGGGTTCTGTACATTGGAAAGCGTTTTGCAGAGAAATCTGAGCGACAACAGGCCGAAATTTGTGCAATGGAGCTAGCGCTAGTCTATCAAAGATTCCTCTGCCTTCGCCTGTCCGATTGCAGCACTCGTGGCACACTTTTTCTCGCTTTATCTGCGGTGAATTACGCCGAGGCCGCTGGCGACAATATATCCAAGATCTCCCTCGTGGAAATTTATGTCAACGCCGCGCTGTGCTTCAAGCAGTCACACTTTCCCTTTGTCCACAAGTATTACCTGGGCAAGGCGAGATCCCTGCTCACTACCTGCGTCGTCCCGTCGAAATTCAAGTGGATCACCACACCCGAGGGCGCTAAATTCCTCGCATCGCACAAGTGGCAGTACGGCGACGTGGCTAGCTACGAGTTTACCTCACAGAGCAGCAAGGCCGATCCACTGTCGTTTGCCGCCCGGGCCTATCGCGAACACTTGATCGGACAGTCCCTGAGACTCGTCACTGGCACGGCCTCGGCTGATTCCAATGCCACTCCGACGATGCTACATCTTGCGAAAAATATTATGGCCTCGGCCAACGTCGAGAGCACTTTTGAGGACGATGACAACGGAGAGAAGCGCGAGGACGTTATTGGCCTCTGGTGGGGCGCGGCGCTTGTCGTTGCAGCCAATTGGAGACTCGGCGAGGATGACTCGACTGCCTGGGCCATCATTGAAAACAAATTTCCCTACGATCGTAGCTACAATAATGTTGATGGCACGTGCAGTGGCAATCCTCTGCCTCACGCTCTCCTCAACGTTCTCCAAGCCGCCAAAAGACCTATGACCAAAGCCTCCATGCGACTCATCGATCGCGCCAGCAAATTCCTTGAGCACTCTATGGTCTACTATCACTGCAAACAGCAATCGTCGTATGATGTGCAGGTTCGTACGACTTTTAACGTCTGTTAATTGTCTTTTTTTTGGTTTAGTTGAGGTGAAATGCCTGTTACGAGTGTGCATTGTAGTTGCATTGCATGTGGGATAACTATGCAATACTTCTACAGTGCAATTTTCGTGGCCGGTTGAATCGACGGAATTTTTAGCAAATTTAGTATATAGATTATTTTAATTGGTAATTGATTTCTATGGAGAAATAATTTTCCAGCTTGTTCAACTTTGGATTTGCGACTGGCTTTTGGAGCTGAGGACACTCCTCTGGCACGAACTGGGTGGCGAGACCGGGCATCCGGTCACTAACGCCTTCCTCGCTGGTTTCCAGCACGACCTGGCACACTTGAGACAACTGACTCGTCGCATACCGGTGAGTAAATGAGTAATTTATTTATTTCAATCAGAGTTTAATGATATTTTTATTACCTTTTGCAGTCGGTGCTGCCGAGAATATTCCTGTACGAGGCAACGACACGAATTATGGCTGGCGCTGCTCCGGTAAAGACTCAGATTTTGCTTGACCGCAGTTTACACCACAGAAATTCACGCTCGTCGATCATTTGTGGGAAAGATCGATCGCAGGAAAATGGAGGAGAGCGTGAACACGCTGCAGCACTGTGTCTAGCTTGTCGACACCTTCCTACGCTGCTACTCGCGTCTCCCGGTGAACGTGCTGGCATGCTGGCCGAAGCTGCAAAGACTCTTGAACGCATTGGCGATCGTAAACGCTTACAGGAGTGCTACGAACTGATGCGCCAACTCGGCCCAGCTATTTCTGTCAATTAGAATCATTTTTTATCAAATATTCGTTATTCTTCTGTTAAAAGTCAACAACAATGGCGCTGTTGACGTAAAAGAAAGCATCATAAAAAATTATATTTTGATTTCGATTTTCTATTTGCGAAATTTCTGCGGGTTATCTATTGTTAAAAATATTATCTAAGTCAAAATACTGTAAGAAATACGTATTATTTGTTAATTAACGCTATTTTTTGTATTTGATATTTAAAAATGTGTAAATAAATAGTGTATAGTATAAATATTATTTTTGTTATAAGTTTTAAAATTACCACTGCAGTTTTTAGAAAGTTTTTTGAACGCTCGTTCAATGTGAATACAGCCGACTATCGATACACGATTGGTTCGATTTTACCCCCACTACTGCTAGTCTGACCAATCATGGCAGATTTGTCGGGGCCTTTATTCGCAGACAACTTCTCTTCCGTTCTTTTGCGATCGCGATCCAAGTCAGGGTAAGCTAATGTTGTATTTTTACAGTAATTAACGGTTAGTGAAGTGTTTTTTACAAATTTAAAGAGCAGTTTCAGTGTAAATCAATGTACGGCATTATTTAATTTATTGAAATTGAGGTAGAAATGGGTAAAAACCCGCTCAATATCGGGATTAACAACATCCGCGTGTCACCACGTGTGCTTTGAATTTCTCGTCGAAAATAATTGTTTATCCGTGTATTATTGATTAATTCGATAAATGAGCAAGATGTTTTTTTAATGTTCTGTTCAATTTTTACTCAAGTGCCAAATTAATTCGTGTGTAGATAGAGACAGCATCTGAAATGAGATCCTAACCTATATTTGTTGTCTTTCAGATTGATCAGCCATTATGACGAACTCCAAGGGTTACCGACGTGGTACACGAGATCTGTTCTCGCGGAAATTCCGTAAACATGGAACTATTCCATTGGGAACGTACATGAAAGTGTACAAGGTCGGTGATATCGTCGACATCAAGGGCAATGGAGCTGTCCAGAAGGGAATGCCGTACAAGGTTTACCACGGCAAGACTGGTCGTGTGTTCAATGTCACTCCTCACGCTCTCGGCGTGATTGTTAACAAGCGAGTGCGTGGCCGCATCATCGCCAAAAGGATCAATGTTCGCATTGAACATTTGACGCACTCCAAGTGTCGCGAGGACTTCTTGAAGCGCGTCAAGGAGAACGAGAGGTTGAGGAAGGAGGCTAAAGAAAAGAAGGTGCAGGTACAGCTAAAGAGACAGCCAGCTCAACCCTCCAAGGCTCACATTGTTTCCGGACGTGAGGCTCCTGTGCTTCTCGCACCTATTCCTTATGAATTTATTGCATAAATAAATATTTAATAAAAAAATGTCGAGTTATAATGACAAAAAAATGCAATCTTTTAGTATTTTTTTTCTTCGTATCTGTGAATTGTTCCTAATATTTGAAAATTTGCGTTATCTGAACATTTATTATGACAATAAATCATATTTAGTCAATTTTTTTTATGATAGTTGAATTGAATTATTGAAAAATCGGGACTTTTTTGCACATATTTTCAGTCAAGTACTACATTTAGGTAGATTTGATGACATTATCAACATTTCGACAAGTTGATTTGCAATTTTTAACGTAAAATATGTTTACTAAGAGCAATAAATGTCGTACGATGTTGATTTTTACTGTTTATACAGTGACAGAAATTGATTAATAAACAATTCATACAATTTATCTGAAATTAAAATTGTTGATGGATTTTCCAAGTGGTTTATAACAATTTTTTAACAGAAGGCTCATTTATTAATGAAATTTTTATAAATGTGGAGTAATACATTTGCCAATTTCATGTTTGCCAAGCAATTGGATGTGAAATATCAGAGTAAATAAAACGGAAATACATTTTATTTTATTGAGCTCAGATTGTCTCACAAAAAGTATTCTAAGAAATTTTACTGTGGTCAACATTTAATAACATAAATTAAATACTATTTTAGATTGAATTTTTCAATAGTGACCACGTATTTGTCTTTAAATTCATTTTTTTTTTTTAATGTTTGAATAAAATCCAACAACAAAACAATACACATTTTTTTTTCTGTTGCTTCGATTTTTACAACATAAATAACTTATTTCCTTCATTTACAGACTAGTAATATAAAATAATTAAAATAAATAAACTTCTCATACACGCGCGATGTGAAAGAGGATGAGGAAGCATTCAGATTATCTCATATTATACTTAATATAAATTTCTTACTGGATTTTTTCACGGCACAAACTCCATTTTGTTCTTCATTTTCTTATCAGTTACAATCTCTCGACTGATAAAACAGGATATATCCAGTTTCAGAGGTTTTATGAATATCCGATGTTAGTCCATAAAAGTCTGCGATATTTGATGCATCAATTTTCTGTAAAAAAAATTTTTTATTTTCAACTATCCCTACGGTAAAAAGTCAATATCGTGGTGTTTCGTCGATTTAAAGTTGATAAATTGATCGTCAAGGGTAAAAAGCAAATGATTCGATGGTTTTTCAATGGAAAATACAGTAATATACTTACGTCAACTGCATCATCATCGAAAAGTAGCCAAAAACCGTGACTTTTTACAATCGAAATGTAGTGTCCCCGATTAGGCCCACTTCCGCAGTGAATCACAACAGCTACTAAATCATAGAGACGATCTGGATTGACAGCATCATCGCTCTAAAAACGTAAAATAAATAAATTATTATAATATATGTAATAAAAGCATGAAATAGTTGAAAAAAAGAGACATTTACCGTGTTGAATAGCCTCAATTCCAGCGGAAAAACCACTCGGTGCGACACTTTTATGTGTCGATTGTACTGTTCTACATATTTGAATCTTTTGAGGTGTAACGCAAGAATCATGGGCAGTTTCTTTAGCCTCATACGTTTCTAAAATGATTTAGTAATTATGAATTCAACTGGTTTTATAACGAAACAAATGAATATTTCTATACCTGCGCTTCCTGGTAGCTGCTGCAGTGATCACATTTGAATTTATTATCGCTACACAGTGTTTCCGTGTTGGAGAAACATTTGAGGCAATAAGTTATGGACGTATTCTGATCAACGTCCACCTGCAGATCGAAAAAATCTTCGTCCTTGCTAGACACAGTCTCACAATTAAGGCAGCGTGTTTCTGAAGTCAGAATACCCTGAAAAATTTCATGAACCCACGTAGGCTCAGGTGGAGTTCCACTGTCACCTGATCCACCTTTGCCCGTGACAGCTTTGCTTTGATTTCTTTCAGCGAGAATTATTTCATTGATGTGATTGATGAGAAAATTTAAAAACTCGTGGGCATCTTGCTGTATATAATTGTCAAACTCCTCTGAAATAAAACGAAAAAAAAAAGAGTGGAATTGCATTTTTATGAGTATTAATGACTGTACCTTTTTCTTTTCTTAATCTAGCGATAAATTTTTTCGGTGCAATTGAGCCAACTTTCTTTTTCTGTGTAGCAATACTGTAAAATAAATCAGCAAGACATGTTAATAGAGTTTCTTTGGTTCTCTTGTTTCTTGCTTTGTATTCCAGCACTTTTTCCCTGAATGGCCTGCAGAAATACAAGGCCTGAAGCACTGAGTTGCTGTAGCATGTATTACCAAACTGAAATAATGAATAAATAATATAAATAACTGATTATACTAGAGAATTATTGATAATTTTCCGTACATTAACTAGACCGAAATAGTGTTCATTTGGAGGGAATTGATCAGCCCCAATGTTTCTCTCGAGCTGAGATATATTTGCGCCCTGAAATAATGAATAAATACATCAAAAAATACAGTAGTTAAGTAAACATAAACTTATAAGTGGAGGTTAAATGTTAGTAAACGTTGTCGATCTATAATATATCGATACTTACCATTTTTCACAATTAATTTAGTCGAACAAAACGATGAAAAAAATTAACTAACGTTAGAAACGTCATTGTATGTGGGCAAAAAATAATTCACTCATCTAAATTATTCATATGATTGCAATTAACGTAACATGGCTGGCTCATAGAAAATATCCGGACAATCTTTGCACTGATTGGTTGCAAACTACACTTGCCGCTATAAATATAAAATACATTTCCGTTTACAAGTGTTATTACGTGTCATTTATGTACACAACATGTAATATATATTTTATTGAAACGCCTCTATTATCGTATACTTTATTTATCAACTCGATAACTTTTCAATTAGACAGAATACGGGAGAAAAAATTTTTATCTCTCTCGAGTGTAACGTCAATGTGTGTGTATAAACCTTCTTTTTCGTGTGTTTGTGTGTGTATACAAATTGCCCATTGGTTGGCAATGAAACGCATCGGAAAGACGATTGGCCGAGGCTGAGACGAGTTTTTCTCGCGGGAAATTTAAACGAATGCTTTCGAAGTAGAATAGTTCTCGCAGCTGCCGCAAGGCAGCGCTAAACACCCCCTTTTTTTTTTAGTGTGGAGGCCATCTTCCGATATCTTCGTTTTTTCGTCGTCCAACTAAACCTTTTTCGAGGTATTATCGAATTTTCAACGTTATTTAAATTAAACATGATATTGTAAATAGATAAAAAAAAATTGGTGATTGTTTCTTTCAGACAAGCAACAATGTCATTTTTGCAAAATTTCATTTCTCGCTTCGTGCCAACCGTAAAAGCTGACGATGAGGAAGCCGAATTGGTTGATCCGCAAAAGGTTCTTCGTGTAAGTGTATTCATGATTAAAATTATTACATAATTCGTTGTTAAACAGTAAATATTGATTATGTATGATTGGTACAGGAAAAATGTACGGCCAATTCGAAATGTGCTCCAATGCAGCAGAAATTAATGACTTGCAACGATAGAGTTAACTCAAGAAAGAAGACGGAGGAAACCTGCTTGGAGGAGCTTATTGACTTGGTGCACTGTGTTGATCATTGTGCAGCACATGATTTGTTTGATAAGCTTGTCTAGCTCAATGCTACCATTTCTCTAAACTGAATATTATTCTAGTTCTATTGCCACATTGTATATACGTCTTAAAGGTTAGAAATACAAGAGGTTCAAAACTCCTGATATTTTCGCATCGTTTTATTGAAAAGAAAAGAAAATCAGTAGATTTATTAAACAAAACGTGTATTTAAAGCATTTGATTATCTTAATGACAGTTATTATAACGATTTTAGTGACAATTATGGAATTTTTATAATTATCAACTCTAAATTCAGTAAAAGTACGACACTTACTCGAATTTATTCCATATTTATACATATGTAAGAAAAAAAATGTTTGTTCTTACGATAATTTTGGCTTAATCTGCACCAATTTGTAGAACATCAAAGCACACTGCACAAACTCGTGCGGGTTTATTTAACCCAAATTTCAAAATTGGCACATCTTGACCTGAACATTTGCTGCACAAAACTCTGCCACAGTGGCGACTGTAAACAATTATTTAAAAAATAGTTAATTTTTTTTGTCAAATTTTCCATAGGATCCACAGAAATACATACCAGTGATGCTTTCGCACAGTTAATGAGAATTTCGTCCCACACTCGAGACAAATATCCTTCTCTGCCCAGGGTGCTTCCTGAGTCAACGAGTCGAGCAGTCGATACAGTAATTGTTTCGTAGCAACCTGGTAATTAAAAATCGTAATACCATCTTTATTCATTGATCCAAGACAGGCTCCAGCTTTAACAAGAGTTCTGCACAAATTTCCATTGCCCTTCATGTACGCAATGAGCAGAGGAGTGTTTCCATCAGCATCTAAAAAAAAAAATTTCCACTCGGAATTTCCATTCCCAGCCACACTCAAGCAATAACTCTATTTTACCTGCATTATTAATGGGATACTGGGTCATACACTCGAGGAAAAGGTCGCAAATGGTTGCAGCATTGTCGCGTCCACATCTTGCGAGCTCGTGCAGTGGATTTCGTCCCTTTAGATTCACAGTTTCTGCATCAAGAGTGCACTCAGTCAGCAAGGTCCTGACAACAGAGACGTGTCCTTCGCGTACGGCAACATGCAGAGCATTATCACCATCCGTATTCACAGCGTCAAAATTGATATTATTCTGCAATAAAGCCGAAACAACTGCTGCATGGCCGGCGCGAGCTGCGGCATGTAGGGCAGTATTTCTGTGGGCATCCGTGTCATTTATTTTGGCCCCGGCGAGAATTAGGCTCCGAACAAGAGTCTCATTACCCGAGACAACCGCCAGATGAAGTGGCGGAGTTTGAGTAACATCTTGAACTCGTGAGTTGACATCAACTTGGATAGAAAGCAAAAAAAGAATGCTCTCCATGTCATTTTTCTGAATAGCCATGTGCAAGAAATTTCTTCCCTTGTTGTCAAACTGTTCCGCGGCACTGGGCAGCCTCTGAAGAATTGCCTGAGCCGCCTTATTATTTCTCACAGTCAGCGCAGTGGCAAAAGGACTCATTCCCTTCTTGTCGCGAAGAGAAAGGTCCAAATTCGGATGGCAGAGCAGCAGTGATATAATCTGCGCGTGTTGATTTTGAATGGCAATGTGTATAGGAGTTTTCCCCTCGGCATCGCGTGCATTTACGTTGGCTCCATGCTCTACGAGTGTCTGAACAACTTGCTCGAGGCCCCACTGGCAGCAGAGATGCAGCGGAGAGCACATATCCTTAGCTTCCTCGCCGCCCGCGCCATTTGGTCCCGGTTTCCGCGGTGAGTTCAAGTCGCAACCGCTGCGGATTAAAAATTGAGCAATGTCTTCCTTGTTGTCATCTATCGCACGGTGCAGCAGCGTCTGAAAGCATCCCTCAGGCCCAGGCCCCCAGCAATCCGTGTCGGCGCCGTGGCTGACTAAAATCGAGGCTGTGTCCTCCTGCTCCGAGTCCAATGCATCCCAGAGCGGACAGCCAGCAGAAGTGTTGACTCCTCGACGACACAGAGCCTCGACAACCTCTCCCAAGCGACAGTGCACACTCAACTGAAGTGGAGTCTCATCCTCGGCGGTTTTCGTATTAATATCCGCGCCATTTTCCAGTAGAAATATCGCCGTTCCGGAATCTTCCTTGAGAATTGCCTGGTGCAAGAGCGTTAAACCCCTGTCATTCTTTTCGTTGATGTTTGCGCCGGCATTAATGAGTGCTGCGACAATTTCTCGACCTTTTTTCAACGGTGCCTTGATGGCAAGACTCAAAGGCGTCTCGCCGTCGTGATTTTTCAGGTCTAGTTGGTCTTTGGGATTTTTCGCAAAGTCTAGCAGAGCTTGAACGACTGGATAGTGCAGGTGAGACACTGCCAAGTGCATTGGAACCTCCTCTGCTCGAGTAATTGCAGTTGTACACGAGCCAGAGTCGTCTTTCTCCAGCAAAAGTCGGGTTAACTCGGCTAAACCGAATTTACAAGCCTCGTGGAGCACGGTAAATCCCTGGGAATTTGGTTTTTTCGTTAGATTGTCATCCTTGGCGTGCTTGACGAGGAAAAGAGCAGCTTCCTCGCGACTCTCTCGCGCAAGAATGTGCAGCAATGTGTCCCGCGTTCCGGGATAGACGGGGTTGGGCGTTGCGCCGCGCGACAGGAGCTTCTCGGCAAATGTTTTGTGATAGACCTCGCTTCTCAGGGCAAATGCGAGTGGAGAATCTCCGTCCGCCGTTGCCACGTCCAGATCAATATTCTTCGAGTCGAGCAGAAGTTCAAAGAGGGTTTCGTGCTTTTCATAAATGCTCCAATGCAGCGCAGTCCATCCTCGGTTGTCCTGAACATTCTCGTCAATTCCTGCTTGCAAAAGTTTCGCGCCTACGGCTACCATGTCTGGTGTATTGTGTTTTGCGATGAGATGTAGGACAGAGCATCCCTCAAATTTCTTTAGATGCTCGTCGTCGTTGTCGTTGATTCTCAGCGGGTCGTAGAGTCGCTGCGATGCACCGCTGTTCTCTAGCTGCTCAATTATGAACTCGGCAGCATAGGAATCGCCTTTATAAATGGCTGACTGCAGCAGAGTTAGGCCATTTACGTCCTTTGCACTCAAATCTGCCTGGTGCTCGACTAGAGTCCGTGCCAGTGCTGGTTGACGAGTCTTCAGTGCCACTTCCAGAGCTCGCCGACCCTTCTGATCCACTGCATTCACGGCTTTAGACAGCTGCAACAGAGTGTACGCGTACAGGCGTCGTTTAATGAGCAGTGTGTATAGAAAAAGGAAGTTAGATATGCATCGCGCGTGACCCTCGATTAAGTCAGGCGGATATAAAAGGCCTTTGCTTAGACAAGGGTTTTTTTTCGCGGTTCTACGCATCCGTGCACGAACACACAGTCAACAGAAACATCGTCATCGTGTGCTTCAAGCATTGTGAATCAATTCTGGATAATTATTTACCGTAATAAAAATCTTTTTGTCACGAAAATTGTCATGATTATCAAAAGTGTCAATATTACGACCGGTGGCATCAACGGGTGTTCAATCCTCCAGAGACCATTTCTATCAACAAACTTCGACAATTAATGGATTTTTTTAGTCAGGCTTTAGTAGTAATTCAATTTGACACATCATGTGTTATTTAGCAATGATTCCTCGTATCAGTCAAGAAACTAAACAGCAAGCGATGCAACAGACCTGGCTAAATTCGCATTCCATTGACATTGTACAAAGTATCGGTTGTGCATAGAATAAAGAGGCAACAGGACGGAACATACGATTGATTCATTCATGAAGGCCAGCACAGGCGAAAGCTCGAACAATTAGAAGAGCAGCGCCCAGCTGTAGTTGAGTATAAATGAATCGGGAGGTGGAACAGGAGGGGATATGACGTGGCATGCGATATAAGTGTGGATGGAATGGAGTTAGCGTGGCAGTGCGGCGGTTGTGGCACACAGGCCGAACTGGTTATCGCAACATGTTCGTATGAATTTCTTGAATTTTTTGTTGTTGTGACTCACTATTGGTGATGAAGTCGGAGGCGTAGTGATTTTAAATGAGAATCATCGTTCTTTGTCGTTTGTTATTCCATCTAAAGTGTTAAATTATTAAATAAACAACGCAATAACAGTTCAAAAATGCCCGCTCATTTTCGGTAATCATTGCAACAAAAAAATGCACACCAACTGTTAAAAAAATTAAATCTACACAACTTAAATTAAATAACTAAAAAAAAAAAAAAAGCATAAAACCTTGGACTTATTTTTAATCCGTATGGAATTTGTGTCTTCAACGTGTGAATATGAGAGTCAACAAGAGTGTACTATGGGTTTTTATGATCGTTAGATGTGAGCCGGGTTTGTTCGTAATTTTTGCATGATATACAAGCTAATAAATTGTGTTTTAGATGTAACATTAACGGACGCTGAAGGTATTTCATGTTTTACATGCACGGTAGCACCGCAACCTGGAGTTCGAAAGGAATTCCGTCAAATTTGCAGTCATTTCAAAGAAAATAAGCACTTTCAGGTTTTCTGCCCAAAGTCCACATTGTGTATGAAGAAAACAATTCATCACAAGCTTGGAAATGGAAGTGAGTACGGGGACTTTCTCTTTTTTTTTTTCTTGTAACACGAAGAATCGACGAAAAAATTGTCTAATAAATTATTCTAAAAATTTCAGCTATAGTGCAGACAAGCGTGGAGCGAGGTTGTGCACCACAACTCGATGTTTTTCCAGTATACAACTCGAAAAAACGACAGTGGAGAGATGAGGAAGTTGTAGTATCTCAGGCATATGAGATCGGTTGTTTTATGGGTGAGGACAACGGATCACCAGGAGGACCAGCCGAGTATTGTTATTGCAATTATCACTTGTGCAATGGCAGTCAAGGACTAAGCGGAAAAATTTTCATATTTAGCATAATTATACCAATACTCTTGACTTTTATCCAGAGATTATTAAATGCGATGGGCGTGCGGTAATGAATCAATAAGATAAACTGAAAAAATCTATATAATCAACCTTGAAAACAATTGATTGTTAATACTCAGGCAAACTATTGGTGATAACACGCGTAATCGCGGGTCTGTTGAGATTAAATTATGATTATAAAGCTGTGCAATAAAGAAATTTAAATTAATTCATACCTCGGCATTGTGTTCGACGAGATATAAAAATACCACATCCTCTCGCTCGAGTCGTACTGCCGAGTGAAGAGGATAATCACTCTTTGTCTTGAGTAGTTCATAGAGAAGAGCTCCAGGCATTTCTTTAAAATCTTCTCCCGTTAAATCTTCCTAAAATTTATATCACATATAAATATCGAGAGTCATTATTTATCGAGAAGAAATATATATATCTTACCCAGTGTGTTGATATGAGAGAGCTGCAGTAATCGCGCAATTTATCAGCTCCCAACTCCTCCGCGGCAGTGTAGAGCGCTACGCAATCGCGCAGTGTCACAGTACCAATTAAATATCTCTCGCATTGTTCTACGAGTTCTTTTAGATTAAAACTCGATGCAGCACGCATTAGGTCCAGTGTTAGATCATCCTTTTTTACAATTCCCGTGTAAATCCATTTTAAAAGTATGGATCCGGAATTCCCGTCCAAATTACTCCAATCTAGAGCAGATAAATAAATGAAATACTGTTGTAAAATCTAATAGAGTGATTATTTCCACCTAGAGTTGATGTATTGCCAAGTGATGACTCATTCCAGAAGTCACTTCTCGCACTCAAGACAAATTTGTGTGCTGGAACATGGCCGTCGGCTAATTGTATGTTTAAATCACTGAAAAATAAGACATTTCATCATTTTGAGACTGATATAAACTTGGGAAATAATACCTGTATGTTGTTTGTCCATGTAGGGATGCTACAGTCGCCAAAAGACGCTCAATAAAACCTGATTCACCCTTAGATGCTGCTGCGATAGCGTACTTCTGTTGAAGTTCATTATTGGACGTGAAGAGATTAACGTACTGGGTTCTCAGAAGTGATAAGTGTTGCTGCCACTTTTGAGACTCGCTTGAGTCATCTATAAGCACATAAATTTTGTCAGCGCGCTGTCAACCAATGTGAATGGTATTAATGCGATACAGAGAGATAACCTAGAACTCACCCATGGTTGTAAATGCACTGGCGATAATCAACAAGTGTTTCTAATACGGATAAAAACAATTTTACATGACAGATTCGTTTGCTGGATCGATTCTAGACCGGCTGATAAGCGTACAGGCGTATACACAGTTCTCTCAACTGCTGTCGTTTCTTCGGTTTATTTTTAAAAATAACCACTCACAATATATGGAGCTTTTTATTGCGAGTCTGCTGGCGATTTAAGTGATTTTGATAGCTTGATATTAGCAAATATTTAGGGCAGACAAGGTGAAATTCTTATTAATTACGCCCCTCAAGATGACGGAATGATATCATATCAAAATGTTATAACTAGGGGTTAGATTATTTTTTATTTCTCATACTGTACGTGTTTCGGTAGATTTTTTCAACTGTTAATCACACACTTTTATAACCAACTAATCAATAATATATTCTTTTTGCATATTCTCTCTTGTGAACTTTCAGCGAATATGCAATTAAAATTTTTCCAACACTCCATTTATTTTGATGTATATATATGTATAACGGCGCAGGAGTAGAAACTATCGGTATTATAAAAAATAATATAGATGTCTACATTACCGATTGTATATATGACGAACGGAAACTGACGATATCTACAATACCGACTTTCTAGTGTGTACACAAAAAAATGAGAGAGCAAGTTTTGTCACGTTGCGAACGCGAGTTTGTAAAAAAAGCTCTTGCCGAGGAAATTGTAAGTAAAATTATAAAGATAATTAAATTTAGTTTGTTTTTTTTTTTTTTTACTTAGAGTAATTGTTTCAGAGACTTGATGGACGTAAATTGCTCGCATTGCGAGATGTGAGGTTAAGTTTCGGTAGCAACTGGGGCAGTTGCCTAGCATCATTGGGTCAAACGAGGTATTTTCATGCAAATATTGATGTTATATTTTTTATCGAATTAATTAATTAGTTTGTTAATATTTTAGGGTTGTAGCAAATGTCTCATGTGACATTCAAACGCCAAAGTTCTCTAGACCAAACGAGGGGATGATATTTATCAATGTTGAACTTAATCCCTTGGCTGCACTTCACTTTGAGGCTGGTAGACAGTCGGAGGCTGGTGTTTTGCTGACGAGACAGCTGGAAAAGTGCTTTAAAGATTCAAAGTGTGTGGATTTAGAAGCTTTGTGCATCGTCGCAGACAAAAAAGTACCGTCAGCTCGTCTTAAGTGTAATTTTTCATTTACTAATATTTTACTGTTTATTGCTAGGTTTGGAACATCAGAGTCGATGTAAATGTGATAAATCACGATGGGAATCTGGTGGACTGTGCGTCCATTGCAACTTTGGCGGCATTATCACACTTCCACCGTCCAGATGTGACTTCGACAGGTGATGATGTTATCATTCACTCATTCGCCGAGAAAGATCCGTTGCCCCTGACTCTCTTCCATCACCCAGTTTGTGTATCTTTCACTACTTTTGAGAAGTACGTTTATAATTATTAATTTTCCTTTTAACTCGTGTAATAATGATGGAAATCTTTTGTATTAGTGGGCAAACTGTGATGGATCCGACTTCCATGGAAGAGCGACTGGGTGTCACGCAGTTAACCCTAGGATTAAATGCCTACCGTGAGCTCTGTTGCCTTCATTTCGATCACACTGTGCGCAGTGGAGTGGCAACAGACGTGGTGTCGTCGGTGATAATTGAAGCTCCTAATACTGCGGCTTCTCTCGTTAAGCAAATAAGAGATGCTGTAAAAATTGATGTCATTGCAAGGTAAGCATGCAAAAAGGTGGCATATTTATTTCTACGACGGTTTTTATAGATTAGAATAAGAATGCATATTTTGGGGGTTTTTTCATGCACATTTACGAGAAGTTAAATTTATTCACTCGGAATTTCGTTTGTTTAGGTATAATAAAGAAGCTGTGAGGGCTAACCAATTAAGTGACATTATTGCTAAGGATAAAATGACCTCAATGATATCTGAAAGAATTTATATACGCTTGTCCCGATGGAATAAGGCTAATGGTGGAAAAACCGAGAATGATGTGGAAATGAAGGAAGATTTTGGCACTGAGAGCCACGTGAATGATCTAGGGCGAGGTTCCGCTGAATTAATCGTCAATATAACGAAAAATGTCGGAGAGGGTGGTCCAAACACGTGGGGCGTGTCAGATGAATCTGACGAAGACGAAAATGTGGAGGATCAAGTTGAAGTGATTAAAGTAACGAAAAATGAGCCATTAATCGTAGATGATATAGGTAAGAATGTATACACGTATATTATTAATATGTCATTTGCGTTAAAAAAATATTCTCTAAACGTTAATTACTCCATTTTTTCAGTGTTGAGTGACAGTGAAGAAGAGACTACTGGGACTGTATCTAAAGTTGACTTATTATAAATAAATGATGTTTGTACGGGAAATTCCTACTTTGTATTATTTAGAATATGTTTTTTTTTTTTTTGTAAAAATATATAAATCGAGTTTTTTTACTTTGCCAATCTTCGTTATCATCAATTCCGCCATTACCAACAGTGTCCAGAGATTAGCAAGGTCATTGAGGGGAGTGTTTTCTATTCATCGGTGCCCTAACCTCGCTTTAGTATAACATTATCAATTCGTTTGCTCAAGTGTGTACATGTATTGACATATGTCAATGGTGTTCCTCAGTGATTTAACCAACTGATTAGAAAATTATCTTGGGGGTGTGTGACTGTTTATTGACGTTTTTGTTTTATATAAAGAATGCAAGAGGTTGCATTAATTTTATCCGAGTATGAAGAGATTAATTCATTGCTGTACAAACCTATAATCACAACTCAGCGTATAAAGGTATGGATTATTATATTACAAATAAAATCTTGAAAGTCTTAATAAATTCCACAATTTCAGTACACATGTTTCAATGTATCAACAAATTTTTTGGTTCTTGGATCAACGAGTGGAAGTTTGTATTTATTTACCCGAGAGCCATGTATTTTTCAACAATTGATACCTCTATCGGTTAAAAATATTTTATTCTATTTTTTTTAAATAACTATGTATCATTAATTAATTATAATTTTTATTATTTTCGATTTTATAAATTTTAGGGTGGTCCAGTAGTTCATGTTTTAATATCACCTGATGAAAAAGCAATTGCATTAGCAACAAAACGAGGAAATGTGTGCATTGTTAATCTCAAACCATCAATTAAATTATTATCAATATCTAATGAACATGAGGGTGAGATTGTTACCTGCCTCTGCTGGAATAATAAAAGTACAGAAATTTATGTTGGAGATAATAAGGGAAAAATATCTACCATAGTCTTGTCAATTTTCACAGTAAAATTCAATTTTTTTATTTATTAAAACAACAAATTAAATATTTTAATACTTCCTCAGTAAACATAAACCATTAAGAGATAGAGAGAAGATATCCAACTCGAAATAGTTTTTTTTTTTAATCCTTACTTGTTTTACTTAAAAAACAATTTTTTTCATAATTTTGTATTGAAGAAATTTCTGGAATTTTTTAGCTGGGATGTCTTTAAATCTAGCAAATGGTGAAAAAAAAATTGTTTACAGATGAAGGATTAAATTATCTCAAAATTTATTACAGTAACAAAAAAAAAAATTGTTTTTCACAGGTAAATGGAATGTTCCAAGCTCCATCATGCGCACTGATGCATTTGGATTCGAGTATCGTACAGATAGACTTTTCCCTGCGTTATTTATTAGTATCAACGCTAACGCGTTGCTACCTTTGTGACACGTCTCAGGAGCAATTTAAACAAATAGGAAATAAAGCACGAGACGGTGAATTTGGAGCTTGTTTCTTGCGAAATATTGTTGATGGTGAAAGAAAAATATCTTCTGATGATGAAATGTCAAATATCGCCGGGGGATTAAATACGATTATTGGAATTAATGAAGATTTAACTGAGGATCAAAGTTTAACAGTTTATTGTGCAAGGCCGGGAAGTCGATTGTGGGAAGTGACATCCAGTGGAATTGTCGTAAAGACACATCAGTTTAAAGAAGCTCTTGCTATTCCACCGTCAATTATTTATCAATCAACATCAACAAAATGTCTGAATAGCAGCACGTGTAATCATAGTTTGACAATTAATTTTTCTCGATTAATTGCCATGAGCCAAAATTTTTTGCTCTCTTACACATCAAATGGTCTCTATATAATTGATCCAGTCAAGACGGCAGTTATTCTGTGGACTGATCAATTCAATGATATCTCTATGGCCTATGTAGTTGATAAAAAAATTTATTTAATGACATCCACAGGGATATTTCATTGTCTCATGCTCTCTTCAGTGGATTACTTAATTTTAAAATTATACGAATGGAAATTTTACAATGATTGTTTACAATTATCAAAAATATTTTATGGCCACTTGATTGAATTTAATTGTAACATTGATAAAAATAATTTACAAAATGATTCAGTTAAAGAAAATACAAATATTGTAATGTTACTTCAGCCAGTAATAACGGCATTACAGCCAAATGTACCGAATCAGCCGCAACGATTAAATTCAGGAATTGTTGTAGTTAATTCGGGCAATTCAAAATTATTAAATGATGAAAATAATTTATTTACATCAACAGTAACAAATAATTATACAAAAAATGATGATTTATCAGAGTCTAAAGTGATTTTTCATGAAAAAAATTCAAAAATTGATAATATTACAAATAAATTATTTGAAAATATTACAGATAAATTTATAGAAATTAATTTAAATAAAAAAATGAATAATTTAACAAAAAATAATCATCATGAAATATTTTTTAATTATCAAAGTAAAGAAATTCAAATTGCATTATCTGATATAAAATCAGATTTAGAGCCTGTAAATAAATTAATTAATAACTTAAAATTATCAATTAATTCGGATGAATTATCTGAGATTATTTGTAATATAGTTGATATAATAAGTGAGGTAAATAAAAAATACGAGTGTATAAATGAATTAAAAAAAATTCTATTTGAACTCGTAAGATCTATAGAACAACATTATTATGAAAATCTATTAGAAAAAATATCATTAGATTTTTTATTAATGAAAAAAAATGATTTTATTTTAAATGAAACTTTAAAAGCATATATTGATTTAAATTTATTAAATTATTTCGAGTGTAATTGTGGATTTCTACGAATTAATGATGAAAAAATAGAGCCAAAGTTTCATGACGTAGGTATAAAGCTATTAGAGCAATTAAAAGAGGAAGAAAAATGTATTAAATTGTGCAAAAGTGTACCTTTAATGTGGCGAGATTATTTATCAATTTATCTTAATAATACTAAAGAAAAAAATGTATTAGACGATGATATTATTCGACTGTGCCTTCAAACTCGTGACAATATAGTTTTGTCAATAATTTTTCCTTTATTAGACTCAAGACAGTGGAAAATTGTCGCTGAATGCACAAAAGCAATGGAAAATGCACTGTGTTTAAAGTGCAATATTAAATTAGACATTAGTACAAATAATTTAACTATTGATTGGAGTAATTTGGCTTTGGATATCGTGAAAAAAAATGGATCTGATATTGCACTCAAGGTTTTATTTAATCTCGAGTCAGTTATGCCGGAAATAAAATTCATGAACAAGTAAATATCATTGTAAAAAAATATAATATTTTCATATTTATTTCAATTAATTATACTAATATTTTGATTATTTCAAGGGTCTATCAGTCGCTTATATTTACCAAATTGCTGCGTCAGCATGGACTCGATGATCACAAGGTTGAATTTAATCGTAATAAATCATGCAACAATGAATATGGCTCTTTTTGTTCGCCTGAGGTATTAAAAAAAAAAATCAATTACATAAAATTTATGGAAAATTAACTAAAAATTCAATTTTAGATTGTTTTTTTTTTCTGTATGAGCACAATATTTGTTAATTTGTTACAGATGAAAAAAATTCTTGCTGAGACATTGTCTAAAGACTTAAATCAGCCGGTGGATGAAAATATTTTTGGTAATGGACCTCATCATTGGGGCATACGTTTTAAACAAAAAGATTCTACATGTCCGTCGTGTACTTTATCACTACAAACTCCAGTTTTACTTGGTAGTAATGGTATTTCAATTTTTCCATGTGGTCATGCCTATCATGTTAATTGTCTTATAGAAAAAAAATTGACCAAATGTTTTCTTCACTCATCATGATTAATTAAATGTAAATATTGTATAATAATATCATTCAAAATACAATGTTCACTCGTATATCGATAAATATATAGAAAATTTGAATTATAAAAAAAAATTTAAGTACAATAAATACTTGGTGCCAAATATATCGATGATTTTAAACGTTAGAAATATGTTTGTTATTTTGTCAAATTATTGTTTTTGTTCTTTTAATTCGTAGCAAATTGTATGATTTAATTATGAAAAAAAAAAAAATTTTTTTCTCTCTGTGCTTATAAATAGTTTCATTATTTTTTTGTTACATTTGCACAATTAATCAGCCATATTACAATAATTTAAACATTGAAATTCCATTTTTTTTTTTTACATTTTTTTGTTTGTTTGTTTGTTTGTTTTTTTAATTCCATAACTTACCTTATACCTTATTATTTTTTATATATTTTATCACAGCTCAAATTTGTGTATAAAATAAATATAAATGACTTAGAATTTATTAAATTCGTAATACCTACCAAAATTTGATATAAAAAATATAAAAAACTGGATGTAATAAATAAAAATATTGTTAAAAAAATATTTAAATTATTAGTTAAGCATTTAAAAGAATTTGAAATATTAATTTGAATAATTTTACCGCATAATTATAGTAATAAAAATGCAATTATTAAATGGTGGTAATACGGAAGTACGTAACGAGGCCAAATACATTTAAAGGATTGTCTTACTGCTTTATAAAATACTATTTTGATTCAGTTGGCAGTAAATTATTCAATTTTTTCTGTTTTTTTTTCTTTGCGCTCGCATTAAAGTCGCTTTTGAGTATCGCCATTATTTCTTAAATACTATATACAATAATAAATACAATTGGCATATATAATTTCAACATAACATGGTAACTTACCCTGTAAGCCCCTATTGAATTATTTTCCGAGTTATCCTGAATGGAGCATTTTTTTTTGCTTTTGTTTAACATTGATATGTATAAAAATAGATTTTCTTAAAAAAATTAAATTTCTCTTTTCTTCTCACAAATGAAAAACTTATTTTTCATGATATAAGTATCACACATGTACATAAAATAATAATAAAAAAAATTATTTCTCATTGAAAGAGAGAAAAAAAGATAGAGAGAAAGAGACAAATAGAGAAGAAATAATTATACTTTTAAGCAAGAATTATTTTGCTTTTTTTTTTTTTTGATAAATTATTTATCATTGAGTATTATTTTGTCAGTTTAAAAAAATTTTCCTTCCAGAAATATTATTGATTATCTTTTTTTTTTTATCACAGCCACAGATAGTTTGATAAAACGTTTTCTATAAAAGTTTAAAATTAATTTTTTTTTTCTTTCAAGTTAAATAAATTATGATTTTTCATAAGAAATAAATAAAAATTTGATAAAAAATAGAAATTTGTCACAATTATCTATAATTTAATTATTAATTTTGAGTTTCTAAGCTAATTTATCAACAAAAATAATGTCATTTAAATAATTAATAATTAAATTATAGATATTTATAAAAGTTTTTACTTAAATCTACGTTTTTTTTTTTTTTTTCATCTTTGCTTAATTATTGTATTTTGTTTGATATAAAAAAAAGCAGAGCATGCATTTCACAATTTGATGGTATTTAAATACAACATAAAAAAGAGGGATATATGTTGATTGGAAATTACTACAGGGTTTTTTAACTACGCAAAAATATATCCTCTGTGTGAAATGAGCATTAAAAAAAATTCAATTCATAAAATAATAACATTTTCTTCATAAAACTAATTTTCTCTATTTTTTTTTTTTTTCGTCAAATAGAAGAATTGATATTACTAGACAAAGAGTCATTTCTCACAAAGTATAGTCTCTAAAAAAACTACAGATTAAAAAAATTCTGTATTAGAGCGACAAAATATTTAAGCTCTAACAGATTTCTAAAATTAATAATTTACCATATTTTAATTATGGCATCATATAAAATCGCAATAAAGTCATATTAAAAATATGACTATGAGCATTAAAAATGCCCTTTTGAACATTTCATAAAAAAATAAAAAAGTATTACTTAGAAAAAAAAAAAAAGAAAAAAAAATTACATTTTTTTTTTACAATGCATCTTGTACATATTTTTTTCCGTTATTGATATTTTTTCTGTCGATATTTATAATATTTTCTAGTTTTTTTTTTTTTTTTTAACAAACCATAAAGATTCGTAGAAAGCAAAAATTTTGGTATTTAAATAAAATAATAATAATAATAAATTAATAACACATTTTTCCAGGATTTTTGTGTCACAGATGAATAAAAGGAAAGACATGTTGAGTATATATATTTTTGGAAACCGAATATTTGTATTAGAATTAAGATATACAATCTTGCAACGTCGCGTAGTTTGAAGATCAATTTAAATTCTTCATTTTTTTTTCTTTTCCTCCTCTTGATTGTAGTTAATCCACTTCTTTTACGTGACTTTTCCTTGGTGTATTAGTGCGACGATTTGTTGTCAATATTTATAAACTATTCATCACTTGTGTTGTAGTTTTTTTTTTTTTCTCTCTATAAAACTGTTTCAAGTTAAATCTAAACTCAAACATACTCTTAATTACAGTGCTTTTACATAACACGTATGCAGAGACATAGAACGATTAGATATATAGAAGATATACGTGATAGATTGAAGAAAAAAAAAATTAATTCCAAACATCACTTGTTCCATACGTTTTAAGATTGATTACGCACTGTGTAACCCGAGTCATCAGCTAAATGTATGCTCTGTTTATCTAAATTCCAGGAGGAATTTAGTATATTTCAGGAATTCAAGACAAGCACTAAGTTTGTCAGAATAAACATATATGTAAGTGTGTGTTTGTATAGTTTCGTGTCTTTGCCTGAAGATAATTGGAATTAAAGTATATATATATTTTTTTCTTTTCGATCCATCTTGAATAATTGCTGGAGATTGTGAACTTTAGTGTCTGGAACGATGTGAAGAATCTCCTCTTTCGTCGCGACGATCCCGTTCTCTTTCACGTTCCCGTTCAGGCTCTGCTCTTTCACGTTCTGCCGGTCTGCTGCGACTTGTTTCACGTTCACGTTCACGTTCCCGGTAGCGATCTTCATAATACCTAGACAGCACACGTTATCCAATTACCTCACTACTTCTTTCTTGCTATTCCTAAAAGATCCTCGACAATGTATAACAAACATTTTCACTCGTAATTATTATTTTTCTCCAATATTAACATTATTCATGAATTTAAATCTTTCCACTCTACGTTCATTAATTATTCTTTTTTAATTCCATTTAAAAACTTTACCTAGACGGTTTCGAAGGTGCGACAGTTGGTGTTTCAGGCGGTTCTTCCTTAATTCTCGGTCTGGCTGCCTGACGTGTTGTACTAATAGAAAATATACACGACATATTGTTATATCATTTTCCTATATCATAACAATCAACTAATTAATCATTAAAACTTAATATTAACATTATCACAATGCATAGATTAAACAATTGAAATTCGGTAGAAATAATATCGTACAAATGATCTTAAAACATCACTGCAAGTCGAGATTTTCAATCGCCACAATTGAAACGTTGGAATATATTCACAAAAGTTCGTTCAATCACCAATTTTTCATCGAATCAAATAAATTATGACATTCAATGCAGTTTAATTAATCGATGTAGTGTCTGTAATTTATATTAAAAAATGCAGCTTACCTTTCCTCCCTGCTGCGCTCTCTGTACTCCCTGTCGCGGTCACGTTCACGCTCTCGTTCTCGACTGCGAGATCGTTCCCGAGGGTATGGCTCGCTGTAGTATCGCTCTCTGTCACGATCACGGTCTCGGTCGCGTTCACGATCGCGATCTCTGTCACGTTCGCGATCCCGATCTCTGCTGCGCTCTCTGTACTCTCGGTCACGACTTCTAGATCGTTCCCGTCGACGTCGATGACTGCGATCTCTATCACGAGATCTCGAACGCTCTGAAAAATTGATAATTAAAATTAATCTACATGTTAATGGAAAAGTTTGATTTTGCTGAGAAAAATATTTACCACGACGAGTTCCTGATCCATAGCTCTTGGTTTCAACACCGCGCAGCGTATCCTGCAGAGAACTGATCAGAATTTTGCATCTATCATCTCCAGCAACCTTAGACTGCTTAATCAGTGATATGGCCGTGACCAGGGTCTCAATAGCACTGGCATACTCGCCAGCAGCAGCGTCTGACACAGCTCGAGCAATCGCTGAGGAGGATACTGTTCGATTTCGATCCATAATAACTTCAAACTCTTGTTCTCGGAGCTGTGGTGGGTCTTCCGGACGATGATCAGGTCCAGGAGCTCCATAGGGAGGCTGTGCAGAAGGCGGACCGTAGCCATGAGGCGGTGCATGAGGAGGACCATGCGGTTGACCATGCGGAGGCCCGTGCGGACCATGCGGAGGGCCATGTGGAGGTCCGTGGGGCGGTCCAGGAGGCCCAGGAGGTCCGCCAGGATGTTGTCCGGGGTGTTGGTGTGGACCTTGTGGGAAAAACGCCGGATTGACGTGCGGGGCAGGTCCCCCAGGTGGACCCTGAGGCGGTCCTTGAGGCGGGCCACCGTGCGGCGGCGGTCCACCAGGTCCAGACAGCATTCCACCCATTCCTCCGGGTGGAGGACCACGCTGAGGAGGTCCCTGAGGTCCCGGTTGAGGTCCCTGCATATGCTGATGCTGAAAACCGGGTGGTCCTTGTGGTCCATGATGCATTCCTACTTATAAAACCGCTTTTGTATCTTTTTTTTGGATGAGGATTAAAAATATGGCTTGACAATAAATTACCAGGTGGCCGGTTCCACTCGGGACGCGGTGGAGCACCTCTGGGATCGCCAGGGCCTCCAGGATGACCGGGTGGTCCTCGCGGAGGTCCCTGGCCAGGAGGTCCAGGTGGTCCGCCGTGAAATTGCTGAAGAAAATTTTAATCATAAGAGTTAAAATTTGCCTATTTTGTATTTTTTAACGTGTAGATTTATTTACCATTCCAGGTGGCCGATGTTGACCCGGGCCAGGTGGTGGCCCCTGCTGTGGTGGCCCTCCAGGTCCATTGGGTCCTCGGGGAGGACCAGGCGGCCCGTTTGGTCGCGGACCGTTCCAGTGACCCTGCTGATAGCCCGGTGGAGGTGGACCCTGATTAGGATGCCCAGGCATACCGTGGTGCGGACCCCCAGGACCCCCTGGACCCATTGGCGGTCCATGCATACGTGGAGGACCTTGCTGTCCAGGCCCGCCAGGACCTGGAGGACCCATTCCCGGTGGTGGCATCCTCTGCGGTCGCGGACCCTGCGGCGGGCCCATCATCATTCTCGGCCCGTGGTTTTGCTGCGGATGCTGAGAATGCTGGGCATGTGATGGGTGCTGCTGGTGAGGCGCCATGGGCGCTTGATGCTGGTGAGGATTGTGAGGCCTCTGACTTTGATTTTGTTGTGGAGCAGGCGCCGGCCGTGTCTTGCACTGTGATTCAAACTGAAAAGCAGTAAATTCCATTATTATTTACCTTATAATTTTATTATTTTTAATGCTATCTGCGAGTAATATTTTACCTGATTTAATGCCTGCTTTGTTGGAAAGGTAACAACCGGATTTTGACCATGAAGTTCTTTCTTTGGAAGTCGTTCCATACAAATTCTCATACTTTGCTCGGATCCCAACGACACGACACAAAATCCTTTTGACTGACCATTAGCACGATTTTCAAAAAATTTTACCTCAACAAAGTCGGAAACGCCAATGCTCTGCACAGCATCAGTAATGTCCTGATCACTGGTCCACTGATAGAAAATATGAAAAAATATTAATTGCAAATTTCATGGGTTAAACTAGTGGTTTCTCTTTGTGATACTTACCCAGGTTAAATTGCCGATATACAGCTGATGTCGTCGGCCAATTTGATTGGGCTGGATATTATTTCCCAACTGGTGGTATGGAGCATTGCCATTTGTTTCTTCATTTGTTGCATTTGGCGTATCACCATCTCCACTACCTCCACCACCTCCAGCATTAGTGTTGTTGCTGCTCGAAACACCGCCATTACCTCCAGAAGGTGCCGAAATCACGTCATCATACAAATCAACTCCATCGCCAGCAAATTCGTCCTGAAATTCACATCAAATTATAATTCATTACAACAATAACTCGTCAACAATTCGATTGTTATCATGTACAAAAAAGCTCGTATGACAAAAAAATTATAAATCACGTAGGCATAACATCAAGCATTTACTTGCAAGGCTAAATGTTTCAAAATATTTTCGGATAAATTAGCATTAGACTGGGAATTATGATGAAAAAAAAAACGAGTAAGTAATAATAAATAAAAAAATCTACAAAATAATTGCGATGTAAATTCCAAGTGCAGTGATGATATTGAAGGTATTCTACCATCGATGAATTTATCTCTGTGACAGCAATATCGCGAAACCTTCGAGGGACAATATTTGTTCCAGTATCAGCTCCATTTTGGTTTTTTTTTTTTTTTTGCTGTTGCCACACACTCCTTCTATGTATATATGGACACGTAGGGATTTAACTCGCGATTAAGACAAAAGTATGCATACGCGGTAAACCGTGGTGTTAAATACCGTGTGGAAAACTATGTTTATAAGCCAAGACGCATTCACAAGTCGCAATTGAACTGTATTGACTTCAAAAAATAGTCAACGCGGTATGTGCCGCCTTCCGGGGAGACCGATCGTTATCGTCACTCCTCCATGACGCCGATAACTTCAATGAACATTTCCAAGATTCTATGGATATACAGTGGCTTCAGATATTGCAATGATCCGCACGTTTTCTTTTATGATTATTGATTGATTAGTTGGATATAGGTTTTCTATTTAATTACCTGCGCGAAATCTTGTTCAAGATCATCGGCATACAGATCAATGTCACCATCCGCCATTTTACGCACACCGACGCTCACTGGCTAACAAAAGCGCCAAGTACGCACAAACGACGCCTGCGAGCTGCACTCACAGATGTTCAACTTCGTATGTTAACACTTTAGAAGTGAATTTTTGTGCCCTCTGCCGAGCGGCTTTTAGAAGTTGATGAGAGAAACATATGGGTGTATGAATGTTCATGCACACATTATATACAAGTGTGCATACTCGAAAACGCTCAGGAGTGATTAGTTGAGCAGTCAGCGGTTCTAAAATGATAATTGAAAATTTTTTTTGATGAATGGAATGTGTTATTTATATATAAGTAATATTTCGTTTTCCTCGACGGTCCATAATTGTCTACGGGGTTAAGTGCTCGCTCGCGATACCAAAGATCGCAGGATTGAATCCTGGGCAAGGAATTTTTTTTTTTTAGTTTTTTAAATTGGCATTGTTCATTTGATACATATTTTATGTGATATAACAATTAATTTACTTTATTTAAGCAGTGATCCAACGCTTGAATAATAAAAAATGATTTTTTTTTAATTTAGTTTTTTGGAAATTGTGGCTACGGATTGATAGTTACAGAAAATTTTGCTGAACATTTTTTTTAGAAAATTAAATTTGCTACAATTTATATGGGATACAATAATGCAATATCTTGCGTATTTACCGAGTTATCGTGAAAAAACTAAAATCGATAACAGTTTTTTCATGATGAGTTGATAAATATGGGAGATATAAAAAAACATTACTCTTTATAAATTATTGGGCATCAAATTTCCTACAAAAAATGTTATATGTAATTTTCTGTAACTATCAATCTTTAGCTATAAATCGCGAAAAACTGAATTGAAATATGAGAAGGGGGGACCCTTCTCATATTTTCGAAAATTTATTTCACCGTAGAGCATTGGGAGGTTGCTTAAAAAATTGCAGATTAATTGTTATACAAGATCCAGTGTAAAAAACTGCATAAAAATGCGTTTTTCCCCTGTTTTTTAAGGAAAAACGTAAATTTTCAGACGTGTGGCGTCATCTTGCGCTCGGCACGAGGAACTAATTTTCTATTGTTCTATTGTCACTTTTCGTTTTTCCTCAATATCTCGCGAAATAAGGGAGATATTGAAAAAATTTACTCCACATAAATTGTTGGAAATTTAATTTTCTACAAATAATGTTATATAAAATTTTCTGTAACTCTTCATCCGTAGCCAGAAAATCAAAAAAACGGAATTTTGGAGAATGTTTTTTTTCTCGTAATTAAAGGCTTCTAATTAGTCTAATTATTAATGATGTACAATAATAAGTCATTTAAAGCACGGGATTCGCGTTAATTCTGCCTTTTTTCGTGACGAAAAAAATTCGGATTTCTTGGCTATAAAACCTACCCCGTCCGTCGAATAAATAATTTTTCAATCTATTATCATTAATTACATTAATCAAAATAATTTCACCGCGCTCAAATTGCGAAAAAAAATTTTTTTTTTGGAAATTTATGCAATGTGTAAGGGAAATATAACTATTATCGCATTATAATGGAAGTACAATGTGGTCTAGTGGTTGGCGTGTCTACACGCGAAATCCGAGGGCGCGAGTTCGAATCCCGCGG